>CAOGCB010094025.1:0-12772 GCA_948266635.1 Cnidoscolus chayamansa
TAAGTTTCCCACAGATACCATCCCCTGGAGACCATAAACAAACTAAAAAGACACCACAAGGAAGAAACAGATCCTCCTCAGGAGTTTATTTAGCTACTAATTCTTGCAGGACTTTCACTTCACGCCGGAGGCACTGATCCATTGGAAGGGCCGCCTTGCCTGAGCAGCTGCCAAAGGAAAAGGTGGTGGATCTTTAATCCAAGCGAAGAGGGACAATAATAATAATAATAAAGTGTGTATATGTTGTGTTTATACAATAAAATAATCCACCATCTTGTCGTTGGAGAGGTAAAGCTCCAACTTCAGCTCGTAGAGGCAGATCCTGCAACTGTAATTGACATGTCATTCAGTCCCTTCTACTATACATATATTAACATACATTATAACATTAATTATTAATTTATACAGTTGGTCATCCATTTCCATGCACAGCTCCAACATCATATCCACCTTGTTCTTAACTCTTGGGAACCCTATACTAAAAAAAACACAATCTTTTGTCAGTAACACACACATATATATAGAAAAAAGTTGATATATATATATATATAGACATACGTGGCGCATTTTCCCTTTAGCTTCATAAGCTTCCTAACAATTTCCAAGTAATTAACAGGTTCCTTCTGACTATTGCAAAGAAGAAGAAGAAGAACAATTATATATAATTGTCTTGATATATAGTAAAATGAATAAACTGAAATAGTTAATTAAATATTATACTTACAGAAGTGCATCAATTTCATTTAACGTTCTGAGTGTGCTTTCGTAGAACAAACTAAAGGCGTTCTCTATGAAGAATTTGTCATCTCCTTGAATTTGCTCCATTTGGACAAAGCATGAGTCCAAAATACCCTGAATAACGATATATATATATATATATATATAAAAAGACCCATTTACTTAATTTTAATTAATTTTTGAGTCCATAAATTAAGCTAATATAATAAAGAAAACATGCATAAAGAAAAACCTCGTCCATAAGAGATTGCCTGGTGGTGGCAATTTGTTGCCGCAAGTCATTATTGTTAGCCATTACAGAGAAACGAAGAACTGGAGGAACTAATGAAGCCTTAATTAGTTAATTGCATGCAAAAATTGAGAACCAAACAGGACAATATATAGCTCTAAAAGACAACATTTGTATGAACATGCATTAACTATTTCTGAACAGCAGCATAACAATTCTATGTCCGAGAAATTTTTTTAATCCGCTACAGCCAATACTACTGACTTGTTATTAATGTTTATCGTGTTAAGTAAGCAGAATGCCACGCTGTATAATCAGGTAGCAGAATGATGTTAATATTAACACGTGGTAGATTATTGTTAATTTGATATCTGTACAATTGAAGCACTGAAATTTTTATAAAAAGTGTTCATATTTTACATGTTCTGTGTGGATCATGGAATTAATGCATGCCCATAAATCATAATAGTTAAACCTATGTAATATAGATCAATTAAGCAAAATATAAGGGATGGTCCTTATAAAATAGATCAATTAAACACTGGTCCTTCAGTGTGGGGCCCCGTGTTGCAAAAAAAAAAAAACAAAAAGAAAATCTTTTATGCGAGTAACACAGAAAAGAGAGTAAAAAACATGAATGGGTTTTAGCTTAATAATATTTTATTAATTCCTAAAATATAAGGAGTAATTTGGATACAAAATTGAGAAGCCAAATACGAAAATATAGGTAACCAACACAACCGAAACTTCACCCCCCCCCCCTTCTTTTTACTTCAAGAAAAAATAAAAATAAAAGAATTATAAAATAAAAAATTTAGGAATTTTTTAAAATAATTTTTATATGTAAAATATTTTGAATAAAAAAATAAATTTTAGAAATATTTTAACTTTTAGTTTTTATAATATTAAAAAATATATATATTAATATATTTATGTGTATAATGGTTAATCATGTTCATAAAAATTTTAAAATATAAAATTTTAATTGAGGCTCAACTATATCAATTATATTTGAATAATTAAATAATTAGAGTTTGTGATAACATCTGTTTCATTGCTATTACAGAAATCATATATGAAATAATTTGTATATTTAAAACATTAAAAGAAATTGGCATGGATCAAGGGCCTAGATTCATCCACGAACATGTTCACATATAGAAGCTTGAGGTTTTAGGCTATAAGATTTTAAACATTAATAAATAATTACTCTAAATAAAATACAATATATACATAACAGTACTGGACAGATTTGGGTGTAGGGCTGCGGGGGAGACTTGGAATATGAACAATGCTGTGCTCACTGGCGAATTGTCTTGTTACAAATGAGCTTGGTCTTTATGTTCATCATGGTGAGTGACAGAATATAACCCCTGTGAAAGAGGGAGATGGGAAGAAAAATGATATGTTTTAATTATCCTTGCCAGACCTCGAGGAAAATATAACCTTAAAATGCCCACAACCTTCATAAAATTTCTCTTCATTATCAACATCTATGATCCATATTTTTACCCAACTACTCTGTTCCACCTTCCTTGATAAAAGGATTGGAAATCACAAAAGAAAATTCGAACAATATCCTTAAAATAAGTGAATGTACCAAGAAAAAAAATTAAAAAATAAATTAAGAATAATGTTCTTTGCCGCTTTCCTTTCCTATTTCTTTATGCAATTTCTTTATTTCCATAGATAAACTTTCTTTTTTTTCCCCTTTTCTTCAAGTTAGTTTTTTTTTCTTTAATAATTATTATTTCTTTATAAGCTAAACCACCTGCAAGCAAGGATTCATTTAGCCTTGCAAATAACAAAAGATTCTGGCTGTCATGAAGCAGCAGCTTGCTTTCCAGTAGCCAGTGGTCATAGTAGTAGCTGCTTGTAGCTGTCTATTTCAGTCACATAAGAAGAGTATCATCCCTGCATTTATCATCTCCGACTTAAAAAGGATGAGAAACGATTGGTTATTTCAGGGAAAACAGACAGGAGAGGAAGAACGAATGATGACTTGCTACTTCCCTTTTTTAAATTCACTGCCTCACCTGGCGCCGTCTCTGGGGTTTTAGATCAACAACAACGATAGATATGTTATCGCAGCTGTTTTTGCTGTAAGCTATTTCAGTGAGATTATCGGCCACAGCTTGTGCCGGAGAAATATCATCGGACACCATTATTCTGCGCCACCTTCTTAACAGTCGGCGAGCTACGTCCCCTACCTCTTCATTTGTCATTACATCCCACAGACCATCACTTGCCAAAATCAAGCATTCATCTTCATCAGTTCTTGTCATGAAAGTGATCTCCGGCACTGGAATTATCCATGGCCTTAAATATCGATCACCTAAAACAACAAAAAAAAAAAAAGAGCTAGAATAACTTGGAATAATTATTGTCCCCAGGTAGCATTTTTTAAATGGACATGTCTGCCTTATGGTACTAACTAGATTGATTAATTCATTTCCCTGAATTTTATTACTAGCGATCATTGAAACATGCACGCCAAAGAAATAAAATCATTATGACAATCTTTTCAACATGGTTTACCTTTGAGTTACCAAAATAAATAAATACTACTATACTAGCCCATCAAATGAATCAGGATAAATTATTTATCAATTTTTTTTAGTTATGTTAAAATATATATATATAATTTAATAATTTAATTTAAATTTTATATTTTGTCTCTATTAAATTAAAATCCTTCCATCCAGTATTCTCTTAATCGTACAATTAAGAAACTACTAGAATAACATTAAATATACTACTTTTCCATCCTTAGATAATGTTAAAACTAATTCTTGCATTTCTCAATTTTTTTTAAATATAAATAATTTAATTTATACATATTGATTTTATAAAAAAATGAACCATTTTCAAACATAGACAGAAAAACCTTTTTTATTTAATAGAACTAAAACATAAAAATTAAATAATTTATTTTTAATATTTAAGAGATATATGTATTTATTTTTAACTCAACTCAAAACTAAAAATAATTTATGCAAAATAATATGAAAAGTTCAAATCAAAATGGGTTGAGGCAAGCTAAACTTTTTGTTACTACTGAAGGATGCAAATATTTATGTTCCTATAATATTTTTAAAAAAAAAAAAAAAAAACATTTTCTTCTAATGCGGAGGTTCTATTTTTCTAAGTGATTAACTGAAAGAATAAAAATATCTGACAAATTATATTATCAATTACAGAATGAAATAACGAGGCAGAGACCATTTATAGTGTGGTCTTTGACCCCAAGAAAATATTTTTAGTTTTTCCATGGGGGCAATGATGACAAGAATCAAAATGCCCATCACGGCACTGTAAGTAGGTTTTAATAATACAATAGCAACAATAATCTTGTGCATCACCTTCAGGTTAATGGATGAATAATGCGAGATATTTCATGCAAGATTCAATAAGTTTGCATCCAAAAAAGAATAAAATAAAATAAAATTATTTAGTGCAGTTGTGTTATTCTGTGGAATGTAAAAATAATAGGAATCTAGATGATGTATGGAAGAATCAAATCGAAAAGAATTCTTGCTACATAGTTACAACAAACTATGGAGGAAATTAGATTAAGATGCACGCCTACTTCGATTGGCAAAACAAGGTTTTACTTTTGCAGTAACGATATGTAGCATGATGGTTTATTTTCAACCAAGTAATGCTCTATCCTAAGCGACATCGGGGGACCCTCATAGTTGAGCTTACAATTTGAAAGACTGCCAACGCCTTGACCATTAATGTCTTCCCGCAAATGTGCATGTGGGTTACATTAACTAAATAAAAAAACGACATATTTATTTAAATATATTTTTTTATTGCAGTAGGAATTGGTCTTATATAATGTACGAGAATTAACACAGAACAGTACAACGAGAATCCCAACATATTATGGATGCATCAAAGTGAATCCCATTGTAATTATCTAATTCTTCATTAATTTCCGTGGAATTCCTAAGCATCTTACCTTTCTTCTTATATTAATTAGGATTTGCTTGTTGAGTTTTTCGACCAGGTAATGACTCACATCAATGTTAACTTTTCATAGTCCGTGATCAACTACAGCAATGCAGATTTCAATAATGCTCTAGCAAAGCAAACAATGACCGGTATCCCTCTAGTCTTAGGCAATCCAACATTCGCTCCAAGCTTTAGTATTAAATTACATATTAACATAGGCAAATATCTTAAGAAAGCAGGGAAAATGAGAGGAGATTGGAAATAGAGAGAGAAAAAACCTATTGCTCGGGACATTGCAAGGACTCCAAGTACCCTAGCGCCATTCCAGTTTATGACTTTTCCTCCCTCTCCTTCAATCCTCGTGAGTTCGTCTTGTCTATCTGGCTGTAAAAGAAACATCACATTACATATCATGTTTGTCAAACAAAAATTTAAGAATGAAACTACGAAAGAGAATATCAAGTGTCAATAAGTTGACGAAACTTCTTAGATGGAGCACCTATGCCATTTTTCTTACCGACATTTAAAAAATTTAATACTATTTTCCTCAGCTTTTAGAACCCATGTTTTGCAACCGACAAAGTGGCTTCATTTTCACCAGAAGCCAGAATAAAGTTAGAGCAACAGAAAGATTAGAAGGGATTTTGATACACGACCTTCTGGTCGACTGTTAAGGCAATAGTCTGAGTCCCACGACAGAGTACCGCTCTTGAGTCACCACAGTTTGATGTGATAATCTGGCAACCAGATAAAACCACCACTACTGCTGTGGATCCGACCATTTCTGGTGCCTCCATCAAGACCTCAGTATCTGCTCTCTCAAAACCACTGGAAAAAGCAGCTTCCCACCTTCTCTGCCATTCATTGCCATCAATGGTTTCACGATCTAATTCCTCTGCTACAACTTCATGCATTCTCCTTTTACAATATTTAGCCACCTAATTAATCAGCAAAAACAATTGTCATGGATATTTTTCTAATATTTCGTCATAGATTATCTCTGCATACAATTAAATTCAATTTTTGTAGTTTACTTTCTAACAAATATTAAACAGAATAAACATGTAGTCGCTCCTCAAGAAGTGAACTCACAAATATCAAATGCACTTCCAAATTTTGGACAAGTGTATATTTTAACAAAATTAGTTTCAGCTCTGCAATAAAAATGATTGACCTTAACATTCTTGTGAGAAATTCTGGCCATAAATACATGATTAAAAATGATTGATTCATTTTGACTCTAAACTATAAAAAAAGCCTAACATTCAAGCATACAAATCAAAATTTGGTGGAAGTTAGAACGGTATATTCTTATTATAATCCCATGATTATTGACAATGTCTTTTTTCTAGATGCTGTCTTAAGCATTGTATAGAAGTCAACAACCAAAGGCCAGAGCTAACAAACTACTATTAAGCATTGAGCTTAATTTAATTAAGAAGTGAAAATATCAAAATAATTAGAGAGGGAGAAAGACAGAGACCAAGCATGGCGTATTGGAGGAAACCAATAATTGCAAAACAGGTGGCAACCCAGTGACCACTATAAAGATTCTGCTTTAGGTGACTCCGATCCATCATGACACAGCAAACCCATCATAGTCAAACAAGAATAAAAATGGACCAAGAAACCACCGTCCCTGTACACAACCTACACGTAGCGAGCAAACAGACATCTTCTGGTCCCACATACCTTTGTTGCTTCTTCCAACAAAGGAGGAGGCTCGATATCCCCGAGTTCCCCCTTGTTCATATTACTGTTTCAAGAATAACCCTAGCAAAGCTAACATAACATCCCACTATGACACCCACATCCAATCAATCAACTGTATCTACTGCACTTGAAAATAAAATATATAATTCTCTGCAAATAATTGAGAACGCACTGATGATGCGTCCGTAATGACGATTATTGACGCCGACGATGACGCTAGCCTTGTACGTTTCCAGCGTATAAAAAACTTCTTGCACGGTCTTTAAGGACACGTGTATGTAAAAGCTATAGAAAGGCAACAAAATCCTAGAGATGTGGACCAGTGCACTGAAGACGCGTGTCTTAAATGCTACAATGTCAGTAATTATTATTATCATACCTCATTAATTTCGTTCTCTGATTTTTTTTCCTCTATTTAAACTAAAATTTTTCATTAAAAAAAAAAAAACACATACGACATAGCAGAATCTGTTCGATAATTTCCATATTTTTGTTAATATTAGATTATTATTATATTAAAAATATTCAGCTATTTGTTTGATATGATCTTAATCTTTAGGGTTAATCCGCAAATTAAAATAAATAAAAAAAATGCCATCCCACGCCGATTGTGAGCAAACCCTTAATCTCCGTGAATGACGTTAACCTGATTACTTTAGTTTGAGACGGAGAACGTTAAGGAACGTTAACGTTTTTGAAGTGTAAAGTATAGACCGTAGAGTATACCGTAGAATACCTGGGAGCCACCATGACCATCATAGACGCCGAAGAAATGGATTGGCGAGATCTCGGCTGAAGTTCTAGAACCAGGAGCTGTACATCCGCCCACGTGATCGCACTTGAGGGACATAAATCCCGGTATAACAGCAACGGTATCCTCCATCTCCCGCCTTCTCCCAATCACCGACGTGAACCCCCAGCTGAGTCCTCTATTATTCCTCCCCACACACCTGTCCCTCGCCGTCGCAGCGGGGAGCTCCACATCCTTCGCAGCCTCCATGTCCCTCGTAACAACCGCATCCGCCACCAACGCGGCTGGAATCTCACCGGAGCTCCCGCTAATGGTATAGATGTCTCCAGAGCTAGTAGCACTTTGCGTATCTTCAGTGCTAAGTATGGAAGACAAACCAGAGCTGGTTGATGCTAGCTCCGTGTCAGGAAGTGAGTCGACTCGCTCGTCCTCTGAATGTTCCATTCAGTGACCAGTGAGAGACAGAAGAAAAAGAAAAAAACGGGGGGAGAAAGAGGAGATTGAAAAAAAAAAAAAAGAAAGGAAGGTGAAGGGACAGAAAGCAGATTGACACGTGTGAGGAGATGTTGAGTCGATTACACACGCTTCCTTGCGTAGGGAAATTGGAAATTTTGCAAAATTCCAGGCACAATCCACTGTGTATATGTAAGGTCGGACTCAATTGCTTTTTCGGCTACAGCACAGCCACGTGTCCGTTCATGACATGGCGGTGCCACCCTGGTGGACTTTGCGGTGGAGAATAGAACAGTGAACTATTATTGAGTGAGAATATATCGTCTGGTGTGCTGCTCATTCTAAACTCCCTGTACTGAAAACAAAGACGTCATGTGTCACGTCGTTCTTGGTATATAATATCTGAGTTTTTGCAAGAACGACGTGGCGAATTATAATTGGAGCTGTTACATTAAAAATGCAGCGTGGCGGGTAAAAAGATGTTTCTCGTGTAAGAGGAATCTATTACGGTAAGCGTTAGGTGGACCCGAAGAAATAGTACAGATTACATAGACTTGATTAGTAGATACGTGGCGAGATTAGAAGAAGTGGGACCGCGGAGTAGGCATTAGGTAGAATTTGACTTTTCATCCAAATGTGCTAAAATTATATGTATGATTTGCTAAAAGGAAACCCTCTAATAATAATAATTACACAAGGGGAACCGATGAATTGCCACGTCCAAAAGTTGTCTTCAATCATCTAACGGTCAGTATTTGTCACGTCATCTTTAAGACCTAGCTGGAATGGGGCAAGTAAAATTACGGTGAAGGACAAATGTTTTGAAATTTAATGTGGGGGTAAAATGGGTAAAATGGTAATTTGGAGTTGAAGCGAACCAGAAAAGAAACGTGGTGTAGTGATATAAGGATTATATAAAGTTGCAGGAAATGTCCGACGAATTAAAGAGCGACATTTATGTTTGGATGCTTGGTGACGATTTTATCATTTTGCTTGTAATGGTTAAAAGAGCAAGTACCCAATGGATATCGATTGATTAGGGTGGTTTCGTCCAACTACTTATTATATTTATTTTTATTATTAATTATATTACTATATTTTTTTAATTATTAAAATTGAATTACAAAAAAAAAATGGTATATATGTATATGAATGTAAAATTAAAAGTAAATACAGATTAAATGAAAAATCAGCAGAGGAGAATGGGTTTCTTTGTAGGCTGGGCCACTGGACCAATAGGCTTTATTTTTGGGTTCACAACTGAGTTGCTGCTGTTCCAAACACGCCCAAATAGTTTAACCCAAAAGCTTTAACTAATACATTCAGCCTTATTTTCATTTTTATTTTATATACAAAAAAAAAAGAAAATTATTTTTTTAATAAAAAAGTTTTTTTTTTTCATTAATGGAGACTAATGATGATATTCATTTTGTTTTTTTTTTTATAAATAATTACAAATAAGTGGGGGGGGGGGGGGGGGGGGAATTAAATTAACAAAAATAAGAAAGTTGGTAATAAAATGGAATAGTTGGTGATTAATTGTTGGTTATTCTACTTGCAATTTCAATCATTTTAAAGATCACTTCCATTGTATTTGATTATATATAATACATCCAACTAACTCCATCCCCTTCCCACCGTACTATTTGTGTTAGGTAAATATATACTATTATTCTGTTACTCTCTCATTATTCCCTAACTTACAATTATTTCTTGTTAGCCTATTTTAAGCCAAATAATTATATATTAAATTATAAAAATTAATTTCAAATAAAAATAATTGAATATTTAAAAATATAATATTAAATAATATAATAATTTTATTAAATTATAAAAATTAAATTGGAATGTTTATCTTACTATTAATATGGATGCCTATGCCTATTCAATGGCGGCACAAGAGAGGCGGCGAAGCCTAATTGTGAGTGGGCGGGCGGAGTATTGGTGGGAAGCAAGTACATATGATTCTTTTCAATGCTAAAAGTGAGTGTATTAATTAATTAATTAATTAAAAAAACAACGTGTATGCTGTCAACCCAATCTTGTTTGGTTGATCATCATTAAGAAGTGTCCAGTTTAATTATATAATTATTAGAATTACTATAAATTTCAAATTCAACTATTTTAAAATTAATCTATTTTTACATCAATTGAATATTTAAAATTAATATAAATAATAATTAATTAAAATTCTTTTGATCATAGCAAACGGATACGGTTAGAGAAAACAAGAAAAGCACAAACAAACACAGCCTTATTAAAAAATTAATAATAATAATTACATGTAAATTAAATTCAATTATAAAGCCCACCTTCTCTACAATTTCCTTTATACCACCACGTGATAACTCAATGAAAGCTTCAAACTTGGCTTCTAAATTCATCTATAAAAACCATAACAATGGCAGATCGCTTTCCACCACATATCCATCACTCTCTACTCTTACCTTCATCTCTCTCAAATGGCTGCTCTACCTTCCCACTCCAACACCTTCTCTTTCTGCCTAATCGACGCAAGCTTTGACATGGACGAGGCTCTCACCATGCCGACCAATTTCGGCCATCAAATCTCCGAATCTCACTCTTTGGTCGCCGACATGCCCACTGTTATTTCCGACGATGTTTGTTCCGTTTGCATGGAGAGTTTCCAGTCAGGCGTAGGTGGAAAACGAGTCCCTTGTGGCCACGTCTATCATGCAGCTTGTATCTCCTCTTGGCTCTCGAATTGCAACTCTTGCCCTCTGTGCCGGTCTAATATCTCCGGCGGAAAATGAGCAGAAATTTTTTCATATCTCTTTTCATTCATTTATGGGTGTTTTTATAATTTGAATATATCATCATTATGATTCCTCCGGCATTCATCGTTTTCTTTTCCTTTCTTTCTTTTTCTCCGCTCTGCTCTGCTCATTTTTAATTTATTTTTTTGGGTAGTTGATCAGTTTGATCGCTCATGGAACTCTGGAAAATGACAATTAATTTAAGGCAGCATCGATCTTAATTGAGTTTTGTCCATTAATACATTGTTAATAACAATAATAATATAACAAAATTTTTTAAAATTAAAAAATAGTAACGAATATAATATTATATTCATTAAAGAAAAAAGAAATTGGTATTCAATTTGATATATATATATAGATAAAAGGAAAAATAATTATATTTAATTATTGATTTAAAAATTAAAAATCATATATAAGTGGGCTTAGGACAGTGTTTAATATTTGATGTGACAGCTGGTAAAAATTCCTCAGACAGCTTATGAATAGCATCCTACCAACCGTTATATTATTAAACGCAATAATTATTTTTTTATAATGAATTATTCTATCATTTTTATTTTTCCTTCTTAATTATTTCCATTTATCTATAATAGATTAAAATGAAAATAATTAATAATTATTTTAATTTAGTTAATTAAATAATTAATATTAGTGCGTTAGCGTTAAGTTAAAAGCAAGTGGCCATGTGCAAAAAAAATCCAAATTCACGTGAACGAATTTCAACTTTCTCCAACGCACATATATATATATATATATATAGTTTTTTTGTGACAATGCCTATGTTTTCTAATAGACGGATTTTCGATCTAATTAAAAAAATAATTTAATTTTAATAAAGATTAAAATTAATTAAATATCATATTAAAATACAAATAAAAATTTAATATTAAATAAAATGTTCTGATAATATTTAAAAAAAATAAGCATCTAAAAAATTAGTTTAAGAGGTAGTGCATATTTTTCATATAAACGATGTGGAAATTTAACGTAAGGTTTTTGAGGTTGTGTAGTTTTCCACCCTTTGAACCGTTGAATACGGAAGAGAATTTGGATTTGAACACGAGATTAGGTGGAATGGATGCACGCTCACTGTGCCCATCTACTCAATCTTCATTTATCCATTTCCACCCAAAATCACGACCGTTGACTTCCATTTTCAGACAAATTAATTACAATGCACCAAATATTATTATTATTATTATTATGATATTTTTATATTTTTTTAAATTAAATTATTAATATTCTGTTAATATATTTATTTATTTTAAAATAAATTATATATATATATATATTAAAATCGATTCAATTTTATTCACAGTGGTCATTTTTTTTTATGAAATTGAGTTTCACTGAATTTATTTATTTAATAAGCTGTATTGAAATAAATTAAAAGAAATATTTTATTAATATTTGATTCAATTAAATAAAAAAATTAATTATTTTGAAATTAAAATAATTAAATAGGTAAATTTTCTATAATCAAAATAGATAATGATTTGGTGTGAGGTGGGGACCGCTGAATTGCATTGGCATACGCAATTGCCAAACTTGTGGAGCGCTTTGATACCAAAAGGTTGATAATCCCCAACTTAATAAGGGAGAGGCTTCGTTTCTGACCTCGTCCACGGTGGTACGGTACACTTCTTTTGTCATCGGAGAATTGGCAGCTGAGCCGAAGAGAATGGAGGAGCAACAGCTCAGAGATATAGCCGAGGAAATTCCCGCTCCTAACCGGAAAGTCTCAGCTCTTAATTGTATCGATATTTCCAGCCCTAATATCCACCAATCTGTTTCCTTACTCAAACAGGTAGTTTTCATGTTTCAGTTTTGTGATTTTTTTTTTCCGAGTATATTTCTGCTTAATTAGTTGCTTTTAATTACTGATCATTAGTTAATCTGTGAAATTTTGTTGTTTTGTTATTCAGGCATGTTTGGATTGTGGATTCTTTTACGTGGTGAATCATGGAATAAGCCAAGAATTTATGGACCAGGTTTTCTCCGAGAGTAAGAGGTTTTTTGAGCTTCCTTTAGCTGAAAAAATGAAGCTTCTTAGGAACGAGAAGCATCGAGGCTACACTCCTGTCCTCGACGAGCTTTTGGATCCTGATAATCAAGTACATGGTTCGTTCCTTACCATTTCTTTGGTAC
>CAOGCB010094210.1:0-12491 GCA_948266635.1 Cnidoscolus chayamansa
TCATGCCTAAATCAGTCATCTCAAAATCATCCATCATTGAATTCTTAAAACTATTAAACATGAGAGTATCATTTTCAGTAAATATGAGGTCATCAACATATAAACAAGCAATAAGAATCTTCTCTTTTTCAATTTTCACAATAAGTGTATATTCATATGGACACTTGTGAAAACCATATTTCAAGAAATGAGCCTCACTTTTACTGTACCAAGCACATGGGGCTTGTTTTAGTCCATACAAGGCATTTTTTAGTTTATAAACTTTGTGCTCACTTCCTTTCTTAATATAACCAAGTAGTTGATCAACAAAGACCTGTTCCTTCAAGTCACCATATAGGAAAGCTGATTTCACATCCAGCTAAAAGATGAGCCACGATTTTTGAGCTGTAATTGCAATCAACAACCGAATTGTGTCATGGCATGCTACGAGTGCAAACACTTCGGTGTAGTCCACTCCAAACTCTTGCTTATAGACTTTTGCTACTAAGCGTGCCTTAAACTTGTCCACTTCACCATTCTCCTTGAGTTTTGTTTTATACAACCACTTTACTCCAATTGTCTTGACACCATTGGGAAGCTCAGTTAGCTCCCAAGTCTGATTTCTTTCAATCGCAGCGATCCCGTCATCCATGGCCTTGCCCCATTTAGACTCCTTGACAGCACTTTCAAGGGATCACAATATGAAAATGGAGCAAAGTGAGTGATAGGACATTTGGATTGATCAACGCCAGTTACCTCATAATCTGACATCCATGCTGGTCTACGTCTAACACGATGAGAACGCGAACTTGCTGGTTCACTAGATTGTTCATCAATTGCTGTCACTGTTGGCAAAATTTCAGAAGTAGTAGGAACTCCATGTTGAGCATCTTCAAAAGAGTCATTTGAAAGAATTTGCTAGGATAGATTCTCATTAGCTTCCTCTTCAAAATCTAACACAGCAGAGACTTCATTTGTAGCAACTTTTTCACTCCATGCCCAAAATACGTCTTCATCAAAAACAACATCACAGCAGCTTAAAATTTTCTTTGTGTTAGGATTATATAACATATAAGCTTTAGATTGATCGCTAACACCATGAAAAATGCATTTTTCTCCTTTATCATCCAACTTCTTCCTTTTCTCATAGGTAATATGGGCATAGGCAACACACTCCATGCCTCCTCTAATGTCATATTTTGAACAGACAAAGTTGGGCTTCTATTCAAAATATGAATGCTCCATGCGACTACTTCAGGCCAAAAATTCTTTAGAACAACACTTCTTGTTAAAATGCTTCGCACCATGTTGAGGATAATGCGATTCTTCCGCTCGCCAACACCGTTCTGTTGAGGTGTATAAGCTGTTGTTAGTTGCCTCTTGATTCCATGTTCCTCACAAAATTTTGTGAACTCATGAGAAGTGTATTCTCCTCCATGCTCAATACAAAGAACAATTATAGGGTTACCACTTTCTTTTTCAACAAGCACTTTAAAGCGCTTGAAAACATCAAATGCTTCTGATTTTCTTACAAAAAATACGCCCATGTTTTTTTACTGAAGTCATCAATGAAGGTTATAAAGTATCGTTTACCACCATTGGAGTTTGGTTTTATTGGTCCACAAAGATCTGAATGAACCAATTCCAACACCTGTTCTGCTCTCCGTGAGGTGCCTTATGGAAACGGACTGTGTGATTGTTTACTAACAACACAACTTTCGCAGGTTTCAGTAGGAGCTGCAATTTGAGGAAGACCAATCACCATGTTCTTTTGATGCATTGTTTTCAGTCCGTTGAAATTCAAATGACCATATTGAAAGTGCCACAACCATGCTTCATCTTTTAATTTTGCAGAAAAACATGTATGCTCAATTTTACGAAGATAGAGAGGAAACAACCTGTTTTTGGTCATCTTGACTTCAACAATTAAATGTTGTTTGTCATCTAGAATTTTGCGAATTCCACCTTTTATGGAGATCTCATAATCCTTTTCTTGTAACTAACCAATGCTAAGAAGATTAGTCTTCAAATCTGGAACAAAAAGAACATCAGCAATAGTATGAGTAAAATCTCCATTGATTTGAATTGAAACCTGTCCTTTCCCCATGACTGCAATTGTGGAGTTGTTCCCAAACTTCACATTATCTTTCAAAGATTCATCAAGAGTAGAGAAAACTGATTTATCTCCACTCATGTGATTGCTGCACCCAGTGTCAAGAAACCACAGATTCTTATTTGTTTCTTCTTTTGTGTGACAAACCATAAGTAAAGAAATCTCTTTTTCATCCTGTTCAACAAAGTTTGATTCCTCTCCATGCAATTTAAACAAATCAGTTCGGCATTCAGATTGAAAATGAACGAATTTGTGGCATCAATAACATTCAATATTGGATTTGTCAAAAGACTTTAAGTTGTAGCTACCTGTTCCTGTTCCAAGGTCATTATTGCCTCGGCCTCTACCTCTACAACGGCCTCTGCCATTGCCTCTACCTCTTCCTGCTACATGAAAATCAGTTGAGGCATTCAACGCTACTTCTTCTTTGTCTTGCTGAGCAATTTTTTGCTCATGAATCAACAAAGAACTTTGTAATTAGTCAATTGAAAGCATATCAATGTCATGAGATTCTTCAATAGAACAAACCACAAAGTTAAATTTTGTTGTCATTGTACGAAGAATCTTTTCATCCTCAGTCTTATCACCGTGGATTCGCATCTTGTTGATGATTGCCATCACCCGGGAAAAATAGTCTGTGACCGACTCTCCAGATTTCATTCAAAGTGTTTCAAACTCATAACGAAGTATTTGTAGCTGCTGCCTCTTTACTCTTGTTGATCCTTGATACTTTTTCTTCATGGAATCCCATGTCTGCTTAGAAGTATCCTTAGACAGAATAGTTTCGAAGATTGAACGATCAATTGCTTGGAAAAGGTAATTCTTTGCCTTGAGGTCCTTCAATTTTGCTGTATCTATCTCTGTTTTTTATGCTTCAGACACTGCTGTGCCTGGCGCTGGTTCTGAAATGCCCTCAGTAACCACTTGCCAATACTCCTTTGATCTTAGAAAATTTTCCATCATGCTCCAATGATCATAATGACCATCAAAGCGAGGAATTGCAGGTTGCACAAAATTTTCTGCAGCCATGAGTTACTTTTTTTTTTTTTTTGCTACAGCAAACTCTCAAATTCTCTCCCTTACGTGTTTCGCTTAAACCTCACGTGTTTAACTCTCCTCACCTGGCTCTGATACCACTGATACAAAAATAGTAAACAAAGCAAAACAAGATATATGAGAGAAAAGGAGATCAAAGTTCTATCTTATTCAGTAACATATGACTTGCCTAAATAGCTAGATTACAACGGGAAAATAACAATAAAATAGGAACTAACTGAATGACTAAAAATCTGCTAAAAATTAGTAACTATCCCAAAGACTAGAACAAACAAAGAACTTGGTCAAATAAAACGTGAATAACAATTTATTCAACACTGATTGCTCTCCCTCTCTTCAAATCCATCGCAGATCGCTTTCTTTTTTTTTCTCTTAAGGAAAAAGAAAGTAGAAAAATTGAACAGCAATTGTACATGAAGTATATAGCCTATGAAAATAAGTAAGGCAGAATTCTGCCTAAAATTGTATAGGAAAGTAGTCCTCAACCTGATCCTTTTTTGTTAAGCAAACCTTTTAATGTGGTCCACTAATCCAAATGTTACAGCACACCAGATAACAGAAAGCAAAGCTCTCTCTTTTGAGCAAACAAGCGGACTAGGACCAGTACCACTTACCGCTGATAAATAGAAGATCATTCATTTATTTCCGCATTTGTCTTAACGCTAAAGTTAATGCTGTAATTTTGTAGTGGGCAGGACTTATCACAGGACTCCTCACAGGACTCCTTCCTTTGCTGGTTGCCCCTTTTCTTGGTGCATTTACGGCAAAGTTTACCATGAGTGAATAGAAGACAATTCAAATCGAATTTAAGCTCATTCGGAATCCGTTGGTTGAGATGAATGTATGTCTTATTCCTGTCCGCCACTTCAGGTACCCAGCCAATGGCTTTTGCAATTTCAAACACCTAAGGTATATGTTTGTTCCATGTCAGTAGGTATGAGTTCATCTGAAACTTACGCTATCATGAAAACATTTCACATATATAAACAATGTAATACTCACATGTGTGTCAACCGGGAAATCATCTAGTTGAAGTTGGAAAAGCAAAACACAAGATACCTGTCAGTTATTTTTCACAAATCACAATCATTAATTTCCTATACAAATTGGATAGCAATACAAAATTTAAAGATTATTTTTCAGTAATTAGAAAAAAAACATGTAATAAGATCCATAGTCTGAGATTGAATTATGAGTATATGGACTTGTGGTCTAATAAAGGATAGAGAGCTTTCGCTCTTTTACCTTTTATTTTTTTCAACCTACGCTGAAATAAGCTCGTTAGGGAGAACACTAGATCTCTCAGCTATAAGGACTATGGACTCAAGCCTTTTGGAAAAAAACAATTCTCATATTTTGATTCATAGGCTGCCTCTTCTTAAATAGTACAAGTAAGATCTTGTTCTTCCTAATTAGAACAAAAATGGTAATCAGTAATTATATTTGTACTTAGATTAGGAATCATTACATATTCGACTAGGAATACATTGTTTTATTTAGACTAGCTTCTTACATAAGAAATTTTTCCAACTACTGTAGCAATCTAACTTCCTAAGTTTTGGCAGTTTGCAGCAACCTTTTCCTGAGCTTGCTTGATTCTATTACATCTCTCATAAACTTTCAGTTTGCACCTCACATTAGCATGAGTGCAAATGTACCATAATATTCTTTTTATGTAGATCCACAAATGATGCACCTAAAGAGAATTTAACATGATATTTTTCATTTGGACAAAAGTAACTACAGATTATCTACTACAACAGATCAAGCTGTGTGTATTATTAGTTTCTAAGTAACTTCTCAGCAACCATCTAAATGGTTTATACAAAATTTAAAACAGTTTTAAATGTGTGTTTCAGAAAGAAAATGAAGAATAACTTTATCCCCAAGGTAAGGATGAAAATATCTGAAAAATAACAAAATCCAACTAGGACAACCCACTATCCAAGAAAAGGGCTCTGGGATTGAAAAGCATACTTTAAAAAGATGGCAAGATAAATTGTTCAAGTTTAAATTCCAAGAGAGAAAAAAGTTTCAGAGAGGAGATTCTGCAGGGAGGCATAAGCCAAAAAGAGGATTGCAAGTCTGTAACCAACAACTTGCAGCTTCGAAATTATCTACAACAGCAATTTTCTTTTTCAGTGCATTTGGCACTCATAAAGAAAGCAAGACAACCTTCCTGCCAAAAAGAAATAAGCTGCTCTAGTTCATCAAGCACTTCATTTCAATGGGTTGAAAAAGCTGTAATTATTACGAAAAATAAGCAACCAGGGAGATACTTAGCTAGATCAAATAAAATCTAAGACCATCATATCTCAAAGCCACTTCAAAGTATATATACAAAACAAAAAACATCCAAGGAAAAAAATCAATTGTTAGAAATATCTTATTTCATTTGTCACTAGATTTACGGAAAGCCATGCAGAAACCATGAATAACTTGTTTCTCCATATCCCTGTACCAATCTTACATTGGAGGCAGAACCAAAGAAAATCAGTAGTAGTACCTCATGACATTATAAGGAAATTAAAAGGTAACCATTTGGCAAGTGCTACCAATCCAGCCATTTTGGAGCAGTGATTTCAGTAATATGAAAGTACACATGTGCAAAATCATATAATCTGTTTAAGCCATTCAAGCTGCCAATAGGAAGCGTGACACTGTGACTTGAAAATACAGGTTCATTTTTACTTGCAGCTAATTTTCATAGGACATGCATTGGTCATATGCCTTGCTGAAACAACGAAAAGCATCACTAAAAGACAGTAACAAAAGCAACTAAATAAAGAAAAAAAAAGTTTGAATATAGATAGCAACTTCATACATCCCTACCAAAATGGCATAATATTAACTATTAAGTAACATTATCTTCCCTAAGCATTAAAAGATAGCAATTTTATCTACCAGCTGACATGAGCTAATCATTGCTAAAGAAATTACCGTTTTGGGCCCAATTCCCTTGAAATGAGAAAGCTCAGCTTTAATTTCTTCAACTGACAAACCTCGGAGGTATTCCAAGCATAGTTTGCCCTTTTTTTCAAGCAAGCAACTCAACAAGTTCTTAATGCAGGAAGCTTTTGTTGGAGCTAAACCTCCACATCGTATGGCATTCTCTATGCATTTCGATTCAGCAGCAAGTACCTTGAAACAATGCAAGGAAAACCATCATCACAACAAGTTCATGAAAAGAAAGGGTTCAATTACACTGAAAAATAACCAAATTATTCGTAGAACACAACCCACGAAAAAGAAAACCCTGCTAATTCGAGTTCTATGGCATTGTTGGCGAGTTGAACTATAAAACTTACATCTTCCCATGTAGGAAAAGAAGATTTCAGATTAGCAAAAGCCCTTTGAGAATTGACCTCAGTCGTATTCTGGGAAAGCAGGGTTTTAACCAAACCATCCAAAACGCTTTCTTCCCCAGTATCTAACGGCTCTGATTTGACGCAATTGTGGGCATCACTGTTAATTCCAAGGGAGGATAAATTCTGTCTCTGCTCCCGATACTTGGCGAGCTCTTGAGGGAATCCATGACAAGCCAAAAGAGAATCTCGGACAGCGAGGCATTCTTCAGGTGTGGGTCGAGGGTGAGTTGGGTAGGGTTCATGTTTCGTGGGAATGCTGATTTTGGCTGATTTTGGTTCTGATTCGCCTGCTTTGTGTCGAAGACGTTGCTTTCTTTTGCGGCTTCTCTGCATTTTGTATCTTCTGGCTGTGCTTTGAAAGTGAATATTATGATTTTATACCATTTTAATACTAATTAATTATATTAAATAATATTTTATATACTAACTAATTTTTTTTATATTATTTAAAATTTATATTAATTTTTTAAAGAAGTCTTGAAAGAAAAAGGGAAAATGATATATATAATTTATATTATATATTATCCTACTCCAAAAAAATCCTGGATTCAAGAATCCAAGAGTTTTCACAATCCCTGCAAGTGCAAAGCATGTTTGTTTTGACCCGCAATGTGAGATTGGAAATTATTGCCTGGGCAACTTCCTGGAGCGTTCAGACATGATATTGGCCTTCTCCTGCAAGCCTTTTAAAATCAAGAATGGATGCGTAGAATAAGTAAATCTTTATTTTGGTAGGAAAAATCATTGATCTCTTCAGTTTTCAGGCCAATCACCAATGGCTTCCAATATCGTCTACAAAACCTTGCTGCTCATCTTCTCCTTGTTTATTGTCTCTCACTCTTTGACCAACCATACGCTTGAGCAAGGTGATATCTTTAATTCCACCCATCGCCTTATTTCCAGAAACGGTCTCTTCACCTTAGGATTCTCCGGCAGCTACTTGGTCATAAACTACACTGTCCAAACCAGCTCACCGAAGCACCCTGTCTGGTCAGCTAACAGAAACACTCCTATCCTGGAAAATACAGGACTTCTCACCATTGATGATGTAACTGGGAGCTTGACTATTGTGCACGGAGGCCGGAAGCCGGTCGTATTATACCAAGGGTACAATGACACTAGCAGAAGGGTAACTGCCGTCTTACTTGATAACGGAAATTTTGTGTTGCAAGAAGCAAATTCTGGGGGGCAAATATTGTGGCAAAGCTTCGATAATCCGACGGACACCCTTTTGCCTGGTATGAAATTGGGTATCAACCATAAGACAGGAAGGAAATGGTCACTTACTTCATGGCTAGATGATGATATCCCAACTGATGGAGGTTTCACTCTGGAATGGGACCCAAATGAACGCCAGGTGATCGTGAGGCGCCGAGGAGTTGTATTTTGGACTAGTGGGGTACTGACTTATGACAATAGATTCGAAAACTTCCTCCAGCTGGATCAATTCAATCAGAACTATAACTTCACCAGTGTTTCAAACTCCGATGAATCTTACCTTTCTTACTCGCTTTACGTCACCGAATGGACACCTGAAGAACGAAGGAACATTTCCGAGTGGTTTCTAGATTATCAAGGAAACATACGAGAGGGAGGAGGGAGGCCTACAATTTTGGCTTCTGAGGCATGTGATGGAAATAGCGAACGATTTGGCTGCAAGAAATGGGAAGGACCAAAGTGCAGGACAGATGGGGATAAATTCGCTGTAAGAGCTGGTTACTTCATTGGGGGTTCGCTTGAAGACACTGGTTACAATGTCAGCTTCATTGATTGCCAGGACTTGTGCTGGAATGATTGTGCTTGTAAGGGATTCATGTCATCAAGCTACACTTGCACATTGTATGGAGGAACTTTCATGAACACAAATTTGAGAGGAGGTGAATTAAGCTATTATATTATCATTCCAGGTCCCAAGTGTAAGTCATATCCCTGGATTATTTTTTTCTGCAGTTAGTTTACGCATTTTGGTTCGCTTGAAACAGCTGAACTATTCTTTATTTGATATCGGATGCAGCGAAAAAGACATGGATGTGGATCCTGATAGCTTCAATGCTTGCTGTAATCATTGTCTTGTTGAGTATATTTGTGTACTTGAGGTGGAGAAGAATTAAACTGGAAGGTATGAAAATTTTCAAGATCAATACTCTTATTTGAATGTTATCTCAGTATTTTGAACTTGTTTGATGACGTGACTTGCAACAGAGAAATTTCTGAAGGAGCTGATGACATATGATAGAGCAAGGGATGTGGATGAGCTTGACAATGATGGAAACAGGGGACACAATCTAATCGTATATAGTTTTGCAACAATCAGGAATGCTACCAATGGCTTTTCAGTGGTCAATAGAATTGGACAAGGTGGTTTTGGACCTGTTTACAAGGTAGAATTTTCACAAGAAAGTTTAGATATCGTATCCTGTTTAAACATAAACAATAAATTGTTTTGGTTGATGAATGCATAGGGGAGATTAACCGAGGGACAGGAAATAGCAGTAAAAAGACTATCAAGTAGTTCAGGACAAGGGCTAGAAGAGTTCAAAAATGAGCTTATTCTCATAGCTAAAGTGCAGCACATGAATCTTGTTCGGCTGCTGGGTTTCTGCATTGAAGGAGAAGAGAAAATGTTGGTGTACGAGTACATGCCAAATAAAAGCTTGGACTTTTTCATCTTTGGTGGTCTGTGTTTCCCCTCTATCTTCTAAGTTTATGTTCAAATATCATGTTTTTACAAGATATTTTATACTATCACTGGTGTTTCCATTAACAGATGAGTCGAGAAGGAGAGTATTAGATTGGAACAAGCGGTTTAACATCATTGAAGGAATAGCTCAAGGTCTACTTTACCTCCATAAGTATTCTAGGCTGAGAATAATCCATAGAGATTTGAAAGCTAGTAATATTTTACTTGACAAGGAAATGAACCCAAAAATATCTGATTTTGGTTTGGCAAGAATTTTCAAGGCCAATGAATCCGAAGCAGCCACCAGCAAACTTGTTGGGACACGGTATGTGCAAAGGCTAATGGCCTACTGCATAGATTAGTATAATTGTTTGAGCATTATCAAAATTAATCTTGTTTTTATAAACTTGTCTCGCAGAGGCTATATGTCTCCAGAATATATACATGAAGGCATTTTCTCCACTAAGTCTGATGTTTACAGTTTTGGGGTCCTAGTACTTGAAATTGTGAGTGGTAGAAAGAATTTGAATGCTTATCACCCTGATCGTCCTCTCAACCTCATAGGCTATGTAAGCTTGTTAATTCTGAAGTTGAAGTTTGTTTTTACGAGTTAACTATAGCAGCTTTATTTCTGACATGATCATGATTTTGAGTCAGGCATGGGAGCTATGGAAAGGCAATGCATTAGAAATATTGGAGCCAACATTAACAGATGCAGCTCCTAGAAATGAAGTTTTGAAATGCATCAACTTGGGGTTGCTATGTGTGGATCAGAGTCCAATGAATAGACCGACCATGTCAGATGTTTTATCTATGTTAAGAAGTGAGGTTGAAGAGCTGCCAATGCCGAAACAGCCACCATTTTATATAGGAGGCAGATTTGTAACAGCAAATTCAAAGGAAAAGCAGACGGAAATTTATACAGTAAATGATATGTCAATATCAGAGATGGATGGGAGATGATGATGAAGACTAAATGAGCTACCCCAACTCATATCCCCTGTCCATGGAGGCTGGTTTTCTTTTGTGGGTAACTTTCTCAGTTGCTAGATGAGTGAGACTGAAAAAGAATCACATCCTCTGTAAATTGGGTAGAGACAGAAGATATATAACTATTTGTTTTTCTGTAACGTTTGTATCCATGAAAATTTTAAATTATAGCTTGTTCACTGATTATCATTTATGATGTTTTTTGACAAAATTCTTTACACTGCTCATTTCATAGCCTTAAGAACACTATTTACAATCAATTAACAAAATCAGTTTTTTTTAATTTGACCAAAAAAAAAAAAAAAAAACACAAACACTTCCTATCTTGTTCTTTACACCTTCATAATACGTAGAGTGATTTTCGTCTCACATGAATAATTACAAACTTTTTACGGTTAGAAATTTGTGGTGTTTGGACAATTCCCATTCCTCGCGCCGCCGCCAATCCGGAATCGACTCCGGCTGAACCCACCCGATTCCGATACGCCTTCCCAATCAGTTTCCTCATGGTCATCGTCATTCTCATCGTCTCTCCCCCTCATCATCTGCTGAATTTTCTTCGCTTTCTCTCTCGCTCTTTCGCTTCCTTTCTCTTCAATCTCCCTCAACACCTCCACTGCTCTCGCCTCCTTAGCTAGCCCTTTAAATCTCATGCTCCCATGGCTCAATGCAAACAGTGCCGCCACGCAATTCTCCCTAGTTGCTTCCGAGTCCAGCCCCTCCCTTCCCTCTCTCAGCATCCCCACCAATATAGCCACCGCATTTCCGTCCAGCATTGCCGATCTCCCTTCATTGCATGCAGCTAAATTGCATAAAATTAGCAACAGCCGGCTCGCCAACTCACCCGCTTTCACCATGCTCAGCAGTGTTGGTACAGCGCCCAGTTTCACTAACTTCACCCGGTTACTTTGCATTAGACTCAAATGATACAAAGCCAAAGCTGAGTCATGACGAGTTCGCTCACTCTCCGATCTCAGGGAGTGCATAAATGGCTGTAACGCCCCCAAAACCCCAATTGCCATCTTGTTCTCGTCTTCTAAAGCTAAGCTGAAGAGTGCACCGGCTGCGTGCTCCTGCGGTTCACTGAATCCTGCTTTCAACGCATCAATCAACAGAGGAACGAACCCTGACCGCACGATTTTAACTTTGTTGGCTTTTTCCAGCGAGAGATTCACCAGTGAAGCGATGGCGTTAGTTTGCACAACATTGTATCTCGAAGCAATCAAGGGACGGAGAGCAGCGAGTAATCGTGGAGTAGCAAGAGAAATTCTGATTTCCTCTCGAGCTCTAGTAAGCTTCCTCAGTGAAAGCACTGCTTCTTCTTGTTCGTGTACTCCAGGGCTTCTAAGCTTAGCCACGATCTCTTCCTCTTCAGCGAGTGCGGAATTGGAACGAGAGTCAGCGGAATTGGAACGAGAGTCAGCGGAATTGGAATTTTGCATTAGGGAGAGGGTTTCGGCTTCTGCAATTTCAGATGATGAGCTAGACGAAGTATAACACGCCGGCCGAGTCGCAAGAGGCAACGGGGTAAACGGACTCGCGATCGCGTTATTGACAATCACCGATTCTTCGGAGGAGCTCGAATAAAAATGATTGGGTCGGGGAGTCACCTCAGTTACGGCGTGCGTGAATAGAACTGGAGGGTTTTCCGCCACAGCCTTCAGCAACTCCTTCTCGGAGACCCTAATCTCGGGGTTCAAAGTTCTCGATTTCGCCATCTTCGTACGCACGGCTTTTTCCACGGAGCTGTAATCTGGAGGGATAGGGCGTTCAGAGCCAGAAGTATCGCACCAGGTGAGAATCGTGGTTTTGATGGCTAAATTAGGGATTACGGTAGTAAAATCCGGAATGGACTCATCGTCAAGGGAAGGAGCGAAACCCAGGTCACGGCAAACCTGGACAGAAACGCGCTCGAAGGTCTGACCGGAGGAGACAACAACAGGGTCGGACATTAAGGATCCGGAAATGGGGCATAAGAACTCTTTTGGAGGTTTGTGGTTGGAGTTGGAGTTGGAGTTGGAGTTGGAATTGGAGTTAGAGGAGGAGCGACGGTAGAAGGAGATTTTCCACCTGTGTTTGCCATTACCACCCATAGCTGGAAGAAGTAGGAGAGTGTGAGAGGAATTAAAGCAGAAAGCTTTGAAGACAGAGTGGGTCGGGATGAGCAGAGAAGGTGAGTTTTATTGAATTTTATTAAAATTAAAATCCGCATTGAGTTGGTTATTTACGGAACTGACCTTCGTCTGCTTTCCGGCGAAAAGGAAACCGCCAGAGAACTGGTCAGTCCAGCTGTCGTCGGAGTCTT
>CAOGCB010094419.1:0-16835 GCA_948266635.1 Cnidoscolus chayamansa
GCCACCTTTATTTTCATATACAATGTATCCTAACTTGGTCATTACAAGTTTGTCTAACACCAGAAACCAAATTAATTGGTGTTTCCAGGAAGTAAGAACTTGTGCAAACTAGTAATATAAGCATTGTGTATGGCATCATAAGTTTCTTGCTACAATAATATTTCTGCAGATTAGATGCCTTTTACATTCAACAATACTGAGGTCCCTATCTAATGCACAATTTACTTGCTCAGGTAAACGATTGAAATAAATTTTTTTTATTGTCAAGGAATGTAATACATAGGGTTTGGAACCTTGAATGAGCGATTTGAGATATCATAACCCAGTAAATCGCTCCACTGGTCACCAGAGTTTCCTAGAATTCGATATCCTTCTTTCAACATTTCACTTCTTTTCTCTGACTTAAACAATGTTGCTATTTTCCCACAATCATCAGAGGCCCTGCACAGCATGAGAGAACGAGAGTACGCAATCAGGATAGTCAAAATCATTACAAGTGTAGTAGAAAAATTTGTGTATGCTTCTTCACGCTAGAAATGAATATCCATCGTAATTGGGAGGACAAGAATAACAGGAACTAAATGAAAGCAGTGGAAACTAACAGAAGAAATTTTCAAACTATCATAATGGAAGTTTTTATGACAGATATCAAAGTCTCTTCTTTTCTTTTTCCTTTTCTTTTTCTATCTGTTCTTAATCATTCAGCATGAAATTCATGTACAAACAGAATTATTAATTCAAGTCCAAATAGGGAAGGAGCACTGATGATGATCACATGGAAAACCAATTGTAATAAGAGTCTCTCACATTGTGGGTCCTCTATTCAACGGTAGAACTGTCTTACTGTTTCTTATTAGCCAAAAATCAAGAGATAAAGATTTTGCACCTTCTACAGTAATTCAACCATTTCTGGCCCAAGTAGTACCAAGACGGCTATCCTGGCTTAAAGTTCAGGGCTGGTTGGAGAACAGTTTTTTGTTCTCAGGCAAGCAGGCATCCAGCATCCCAAAAATACTGTTTTTAAGCAACATTGCTCAGAAAGAGCACATTTTCAGGGAAGAGCTAAAAATTTTTTACATTAACCTCATAGTTTATCATTTTCAGTCCACAGAAAGAAAACAAATATCACATCTTCCCTGTGTATATTTCCATGCGCCCGTCAAAGGAAAGCATGTCTCAGAATTAATCCTTCAAAATAGGTCATCAAAGAAGGCATTCAGCCACTCACTAAAACATAATGCATTAAACAAGGAGCAGAACAAATGAATATTCACTATAGTTATCACTCAGCAACACATTTTCACCAAAGGAAGAGCTATTGCACTTATAGGAATATAAAATGTGAAAGGATATAACATCAGTATTCAGGATATCTAAGAAAAGAACATTGGATCATCTTCTTCTAAAATATAAGAAGGCTGTATATATAAGCAAAACTCATGGAAATGGCATAACAAACGGACATATTATCCATTGTCATACGTAAAACATGAAATAAAAAAAATCCATCTTCTCAACCACAAAGTTTGCATGCTTACCTTAAAATAAGCTTGTCCCAATCCTGAAACCCTGCTTTGATCAAGTTCTCCTCAGTGACACTCCGTTGCTTCTCACTGCGTCCTGTCAGCAAGAAAACCTTGAAGCCCAAACCCAGAACCTCCTTATAGAGTTTTAAACTAGGCTCTATCGCCGGTGCCATAGCCTTCTCAACCCACTTGTCAAATTCCACTGGATCAAAAACCTCCAAGCTACAAATTGCCATAATTTACAAAATAATAACAATAACAATAATAATAATAACAATTTGTTGCAGAATACCCATTGCATGATTCAAAGTTGATAAAAGCTATCAGGCCCCTTTTCGTCATTATGGTGCAAATAAATTAAGAGAAAAATTACTTCTGAATCTTATGCTTAACAGAATTCAGTTTCCTTGCAATAATAGTCTAAATTCAGCTAATCTGAATCGCATTAAACACAATTTTCCACATGTTTTGGCTTTCTAAACTTCCGAATAATAAGAATTTTAATTTCCAATTTCATCTTCCCTTTTCTCTTCCTCATATTTTCATAGCGGCTAAATAGAATTTAACTTGATAGATTCCTAAGTCTAGACATAACCTGAAACGCAAGTTCCAAATATGATATTGCATTTCACAATATGTTTCTTACACTTATATGCAAACAATCAGCATTCACCAAAATCCAAAAGCCGTCCTTACCCGTAACCATGGTCAGCATAGTAAGGGACATTGGAAAGCAAAGTTTCGTCAACATCGAACACCCAAGCATCCTTGCCATCCTCACTCATCTGGACACTCTTGGCATAAACTTCAGCCTGATTCGACACCGTCTCGAGGTCGAGTCGATAACCCTTTCCCATCACGTAATTTCTCACATAATCCGCACATTCTTGCGGAATCGTTTTCCAAGGATTCAAATTGTTAGCCTCCACCGCAAATCTCCAGCTGGTACACTGCAATTGGAGCTGATTGTCCAATTGCTTGAATTGGGTACTTTCGATTATGTTCTCCGGGTAATCAATGATCAAAGGCCTCGGTAGAAGGTGAGAATTCAAGGGTTCATTAGAGAAAACGAGGGAAAACAAGGAAAAGAAAAGGAACAACCCTGGAAAAAGCATTATGAGGATTGTAATTGGGAAATCGGAGGGTGTACAAAATGATGGGATGAGAGGAAATGGGATTTTGACTGGGATTATTATAGAAGGGAATCTATACAAATGTGAATCGGAAGAATTTCAAAAAGAAAAATTATCGGGAAGGAGAAAAGCGCAAGACGTGAGTGGATGAATAATAGATTAGATAAGAAGAAAATCCTTTTTCTTGGAGAAGGATAAGAAAAGAGGAAGACCCTTTAAAACAGTAACCTTCCTTTCCTGTTTTCTGCAGATACAGAGAAATGGAGAGGAAGGAGGCAAGTAGCGTAAGGGCGAAGCGAGGCCAAGGAGAAGAGCCTTTCAAGTTTAAAGTAACGGACTTGGTGGTTTTGGTTTTGAATATTCCTTCTTTTGCAGCTTTTATGCGCGCTCTCGGGTTCCCAGTCAGAGACAGAAATGGGTCGGGGATGGCTATCTGTGATGTGGGTTTGCGTATGTGGTGCTGTCTCATTGGTTGTCGCACATATGTCTTAAACATTGTTTACATCAAGGACATGGCGTGGTCGGTGTGCATATGTGGCTGCGTCTTATTGGATGTTACAGTTTTTTATGTTTTGGATATTTTATTTAATGCTTAGAAAATATAATAAACAAACAAAGCAGGCAATGGGCTATAAGCCCACGTGCTTCGGCGCTCGCACGGCCTTCACGATGTCTTTCGTAATTAGAGAATTTGATAAAAATAAAAACTTCACAAGGTGTAACTATATGAAATATCTAATGATGATAAATATATATATATATATATATATATATATTAATTTTTTTAATAAAAAAAAGAAATATTTATAATAAAATATTATTTTTAAGATAAAAATTTAGTTATAATTATATGAATTATTTTTTAGTGAGTTTTTTTTAATAATATTTTTACAGATATTTAGTTATTTTTTTAATAAACTTAACTTTATAAAATGAAAATATTTATAAGAATTTTTTTTATAAAAAAAAAATAATATTTATGATAAATATCTTGAATTCGGCATTAGATATTTTTATGGCCATTATTTTGTGATTTATTATTTAAAATAACGGAAAACATTGAAAAGGAATAAAATAAGTTATGAAAATATTGGGTGAGGCTTATGATTAACTTTTCTTTCTAAATAAGAAATGAAGTGAGATGTAAATGGTGGAAGTTACAATTTTTTATTTTTAAATAAATTAATTTATAAATTAAAATAAATATTTTTTAATATTCAAAAAGTTACTTTTCTTTATTTATATTTGATTTTTTTTTCCTAAAAATTTTCTTAATTCAATTCCAAACCAATTAAATTCAATTTACAAATATATAATTTCAACTATAAAAAGATAATAAATGTATGCAAAATCCATCTCTATATATATATATGATATTTAATTAACTTATCTCCCAAATACCTTTTTCGCTTTTTCTTTTTTGAACTTTCTCTGCTTATTTGAATTCTAAGGAATCCATTCATGGACGCTCAAGCAGAGATGCATTGAATTCTGAAGGATGTGACTGAATTTAAAACTCTAATCCAAGATTGTAAAGATTTAATTGAAATTTGAGATTTCTCAATTGAATGGATACCGAAAAAGCGAATCAATCAGTCCATCTACTACCACATAAAGCCCACACAATAGATTGTTTGAATTTGTGAGTGATCTTTCCACCTCTTTCTATTTTGATCAATATTGGTGTGTTTATGTGGCAAAAAAAGAGCTATGAAACAAACACATAAAAAGCATTTAATAAGAGAAGAAAACCACAATATGTTCCATCTCTATAACCACTTGAAAAATATGCATAATGAATATACGACGATGATAATTTATTTATCCTCATTTTTATTTACACTGCTATTATTCATTTCAAGGACCTGAATGCAATATGTCATTGCTTGCTAGACTTCCACTCCATGATTGCAGACAAAAGAGTATAGTTTGGTAAGAGATTCTTATTTGGCAATGGTAAATTTGTCACTGGGGATTTATCATTTTCTTCAAGCCATTTCTCGATTGCTTTGTGGTCATAAGTGTATCCATCCGCAGCAACAAAAGGGTCCATCATTACATCCTGTAAAAGCAAGCAAATAAGGCCTTTTCTTTGTCTCAAGTTTGAAGGATAGGCATTGCAATGTTAGAAAATTACATCAACATACCTTGAGTATGGGGCAGATGAAGTGGTTAGGAGGTGCCGGGTCAATACAGGAAATTGTATCTCGGACCTTATCAGCAATCTTCTTCAATCTCTCAAGCGCAGGAAGTATTTGATCTTTCAAATCAGGTCTGTCCCTGCGACGCAACTCAGCACAACTTAGTCCTAGTAAAGCCAATTCCTTTGTCTCTTCAAGTGGCCAGTTCCCAGCTTCTGAATCTAAAATCTCCAGTAAATGACCATCATCAATTGCTGTTTCCATTATGTATGTCAATGCTTTTGCTGGTTTTGCAGTCAGCAGCTGCAAAATTACCATCCCAAAGGCATAAACATCTGATTTTGGAGAAACCAATCCAGTTCTTTGATACTCAGGATCTACATAGCAGAGCGTCCCTACTAGCCCTGTGTCCTTATACATAGTGGTTGCAGAGGAAGCATCTGTATTAAGCATCGTTGAAAGGCCAACATCACCAATCTTGCTCACAAATTTGTGATCAAGTAAGATATTAGCTGGTTTCACATCCCGATGAATAATTTGATTAGGCTTAGAGTTGTGAAGAAAAACAAGAGCTGAGGCTACTTCCCAAGCGATTCGATACCTTTCAAACCATGGGATAGGTGGTGTATTGTTCACCCTGAGTAGCCTATCCTCCAAGCTTCCATTCTCCATATACTCGTAAACTAGGCAACCATGATCATAACAGGCACCAATGAGGATAAGCAAGTGCGGGTGACGAATTTTACTTAAGATCTCAAGCTGAAATCCAAGATAAAGCAAAACAAAGTATTAACTTAAAAGTTGAGGATCAGAATACCATTTCTAGATAAAAAAGTCATACTGTACATTTCTTTATTACGTAATAGATGGTGCAAAACCAGAAACCAATAGAATTTGATCAAGGAAAAAGCTTTCCTGTGATAAAATATTCAGGGAAAGTTTCATTGAAGGTTCAAACTTGATAGTTGAACAAGAGATTTCATATTAGAAATACTGCCCTTGGACACCCAAGGGCACTCCATTACTCCAAAAGCAAAATGTAAAGTAAATTCACTGCAGATTTCTTTATGTAGCTTTGTTCTAATTATTAATGAAGATATGTTTGTAACAAAATTTGAAACTTCCGTACCTCCTGCTGGAATTGCTTAGAATTGTGATTCTCTTTTGAATGGAGGACTTTCACTGCAGCAGTTGTGTAATGCAAACTGCACTTATACACAGTTCCATATGCTCCAGTTCCAATTTTAAGATCGTCTGAGAATGATGAGGTTGCAGACACAATCTCTTCCCATGTGAATTTCTGGTATTGCTGCACTGGACCCACAAGAGCATTCTGAAGTCTCTCTTTTTCTTTGGCATCACGCATGGCTTTAAGTTCAGCTTCTTGCCTTTGTGAAGCTTCTTTCTCAGCACATAACCTTGTGTGTTCAGCTTCCCTTATTGCAGCTTTAATCCTTTCCTTCACTTGTCTTGCCAATTCTTTAGCCTTCTCCTCTCTATAGTTTATTTCCTTGAGCTTTATTGCTTCCTCAAAACGATGTTTACTAAGATCATTCAACTGCAGAAAAAGTAGAACTGGAACACATCAATCTAATTGAAAAAGGCAAGGATAGAGAATTAACACATGAAACCAGAATAAGTCCTGTCACCCAAAATGATTTGAATGATGCAAAAACTAACCTTTCTAGAAGCATCAATAGCCTCATTCTGAGCCACGGCATATATTCCTCGAACATGTCTTAGTTCAATCCTCAGCTTTTCTAGCTCAAAGTTGATATTCGCCTGCTGATTGAAAATATATAAATTCAGTGGTCATACAAATATGTGCTCCACTAAACTAAATGCTCTGAATTTTCTTATTGCAGATTATCCATTCAAAAAAGTCAGTATTGTTGAAAGATTAACATAAATGCATTTCTACAATCATATATTTTAAACCAGAGGGTTTGGCAAAATAGCATTGCTTCAAAATCAACAGAGTTTTGGCAGAAAAAAAATTTATTAAGAAGTGAATAAATTCATAAGTTTTAGCATATAGCATAGGATGAATAAATTCACATAAAAATATCTGAAGGACCTTCATAATAACTAAACTTCTATATATAGCACACTGCAACATAATTTTCATATAATGTTAAATCAATATTAAATAGAACATTTAGAGCTTTTTTCCAATGATATAAAAGGACATGCATGCTTAGCTATCTGTAAATATTTATTTATTTATTTCCAAGAATCAGATACATGTAGTATAAAATTTGCCCCAAATGATGCCCTCTGACATATTCCAGACGACTAAGCCAAAAGAAAAAAAAAAGCTACAGTTACCTGGCTGTCAGACGAAGAATAATCTGTGATATCTGATGTGGAAGCTTGATCGGACACCCATGACTGGTAGTCGGTTGGCAAGCTTTTGCAACTAGAACTCTGACTGAGTGGATGTCCGATTTCTGAAGTACTGGGCCAAGAAGTCACTGCATAATTACCTTCCTCAATATCCAGAGACTGGCATCTTGAATGATTGGTCTTGATAGAATTTTTTCTTGTATGAAGAAGTCCCTGGTTTATAGTTGAAATGGCTTGAACCCCAACATCCATAGACTGACATCTTGAGTGATTGGTCTCGATAGAATTTGTTCTTGTATGAAGAAGTCCCTGGTTTATAGTTGAAATGGCTTGAACCCCAACATCCATAGACTGACATCTTGAGTGATTGGTGTCAATGGAATTTGTTCTTGTGTGAAGAAGACCCTGGTTTATAGTTGAAAGAGCTTGAAAACGCTGTTCTAGCAGGCCAGGAGAATGGAATTGAGAATATGATGCAATTGAAGCAGCATCTGCACATTGAAGAAAACAAAACAAAAGACGTGTTATTATTTTAATTGGCCTTGGCAAAGAAGATATCGTCAGCCAGGAAGCTGAAAGCTCTATAATCCATTAGATTCTAATCCACCTTATTACAATCAATATTGAAAAAACTCGGGAACCAAACAAAGTTACTTAAGTTTATTATCATGTAAGTTATGATGGAATCCTTAGAGCAGGGAGAGAGAAGGGAGGCTGAGACATTGCAGGAGAAAAAATCTTTAGTTTACAGTTGATATGCATAGTTAATTCTCATTCAGATATAAATAAACAAGACTGAATGAAAGTTCTTGCAATGCTAACACCATAAAGAAAACAGAAAAACAAATATTCAAAAGAGTGAATGAGAATTAGGTGGCCATTTAGTGGGAACATAATGGAAGCAGCGTTGGTCTCCTGTTTTTGTTTTACTATACTTGCGAGAGAAAAAATTTCTATACGCTGTACAACATAAGTTGCAGTCTTGGAGCGCAGAAACACACATCACTTTCAGAGATGCTAATAAAATGATTGTGTAGACAGTGTAATTATCAAATATTAAGTATTGGAGAAACGAAAAGCTGAAAGAATCAAAGAGAAAAATAGCAAGAAAAAGAAAATCTTAGTATGAGAGTTCTGTTCAATGTTATCACAGGCTATATTTGATAGACACTTGAATCTTTATATGTTAATCATTTCCCAAAAGAATTCCTTTTGCATGCAGATGAATACATTTTATTCATTCATCGTAACACCAGGCAACTCAAATTGCAAGTACAATTACCTGTTTGTGAGCTCAAAGTGTGTGTAGATGAGCTATCAGTAGAACTTGTAACACTACTATCACCTCCAATGCTTCCATTTGTCTCCAAATCTGATGGCCGGATAGATTGCAATTTTCCTTTTGAAATAGCATACACTGTACAAAAATTTGGGGTGCATGTGGAGATTCTTGAGGAAAGATCATTTCCTTTGAGTTTCCTGAAAATATTGCCTTGTCAACTAGAGCGCCTTGAAAAAGAGAAAAGTAAACAGCTCTCTGTTCATTCATCTTCTTGTATTTGCATCCATAGACATTTTGTTTCTATATATCAAAAGTAAGATACTTGATATGACCACTTTAATTTCCATTGATAGCAGGATTCTTCTGTAGGATGAAATTGTACCGCTGTTCCCAATAAGTCATGAAACCTTCTTTTTGCAGCCTTTCTGAACAATAGGCTCATATCCATTTCTAATGCTATTGTCACTTGTTGTGACTGCTATATAACATATTATTTTTTCAGTGCAGAACTAGATATTTGTAGAAAATGGGCACAAATAACAGGCATTCTAGCATTCAAACTACACTATGTACCTTGTAAACATGCCACGAGAAGAAGCTCCAATAACAAGCTTCTTGATAGTGCACTTAGCAACTTCCTCTGCTATTGCATTAGCCACATCATCCGCTTCCTTCATGATAACATCTACTTGCACCTATATAGTTTCTCAACATTCAGTTCACAAAATCCAATCCCACCACCCAACACTCAGAGAAGGGGGAGAGGGAGAGAGAGAGAGACCTTTTTCTGGGTACAGATGCTTTTATAAGGAAGAAGCTTTTGATTTGTCTGCCAATCCATTTCCTTCCTATAAGCTGCTGCTACATCCTCTCGAACTTGTGATATAGGAATTAAATTTCCCACTGACGAGATAATAAAATCAGATGGTCAGAGAAAGATAAAAGAGTAGGTTCATTATGAATCTCTTCAACTTTCTCTTTATGAAAGCTGATGTGTCAAATTGTTTTTCAGAGAACATTCCCGTGAAAAACAAAAGCCTCAAATGTAACCACCTGTATCTCTTTTTTCCCAACATTCTGATACAAGAACACACATGTTAATTTCCAGTCCATTCAAATCTACAATCATCTTTCAACAACATTAACATCAATCTACAATTAGCTAGCGACTTTTTCTTGGGGAAAGAATGAAGAGAATTAGCTTACTTGGTGTAGGAACAGTCTTAATCTTGGGGCGAACATGCAACAACTTGAACGAAACGTTCTCCTCTTGAATGAACTTCTCCAATGCCCATTTCACTAAATATTTGCTTTTCGTTTTTCCATTGATGGCTATCCCAACAGTTAAGGACAGTGGAGGAGGCAACCCAAGCACTCCTTCCGTCTCAATTATTTCCCTTCCTTCCATTACAAAGCCACTTATTTATGATACTCAGTTCTGTATGCCAGTAGAATAAGAACCTTATCCACAGTAATTTAAATAAGTATTATAAAACTGGACAAAATTCAAGACCAATTAGACTTTGAAGCATGCCAAATGAAACAACCCAATGAACTTTGAGTTTTATCCGAAATTCACTTATGCAACTCCAAATGACATAAAGCTACAGGAGAAATTACAGAACAAACTATTTTCAACAGACGCTGCAAAAACAAAATGGTTGAAGATTATGGCTACAGAGAGATGAAGAATTGGTAATTTGAATCAGATATTATGTAAAAATATCCCCGCCTTGCAAAGGGCAAATACTCCGAAAAATATTTATGTTTCCAGAAAACGCATTAGTGGGAACTATACAATCAAACGTTTTTAAACACGTAAAATATTCGATTCCGAAGGGGAAAAACGAAAACCCAGAAACACAAACAAAAGAAGAATAGGAGAGGAAGGCTCAAAAAAAGAAAGAAACAGAGAGAAAGTACACGTACCTGTAGTTCAGAACGCAGAATCCTTGCCTTTGAGGAACTCGTTTCGGATCGTAGAATAGAAACCCATTATTCATATCCAACAAAATCTTTGAATAAACTTGAACTCTGACGTTTCGAGGCCTTTATATATCACAAGTGGAATAAAGAAATGATGCTTAGTTCAAGGAAGGTAGATGACGACGCGAAACAGAGTACTTCAGAAGAAAGCAGATATTGCCTAAAAAATGAAGGCAACTGAGCCGTGAGGCATTTTCCCTTTCTGACATTGACTTTTAACTCTCTGTCTACTAAAATTTTATGTTTTTTTACAGTTTGTGATGATGTGATATAATGATTATTGTAAAGGGGCAATATGTACTGGTTTTCTTGTTTTACTTGTGGAATTCTTGAAGCCCCCCAAGCGATTGTTGTCAGGGTCTTAACCAGACGGACAATATTGTATATTTTACTTGCCATTAAGGTGAGTATTACTATTTTCTGAAGCAGCAAAGGAGATGGTTTCTTTTACCTCTTACTACCACTTCAGTAGTAATTAAGGTTTAACATGTTGGTGGGATCAGACTCTTTGTTATCCACAAGAAACCACCACCTTTCAACTACCTTGTATTTGCCTGAGGATGAGTTGTTGAGAATTATCTATCTAAGAAATTAGGGAGAAACTTGATATCACGGGAACTGTATCTTTATTTAACAATATAATTTTGTATGATACCGATTATGTAACCCCATTATAGAAAAAGACATATAAATGAACTCAAGACAAGTATGATTAGAGAGCGGTACAGAGTTTATTACATTCACATTCCTGACTGGAAGGTAACTCTTGATGTAGAAGTTTGAAGCCATCTTAAATGCGGCCGACGAAGATGGGACAATATCATTTAAAGCAAAGGTTCCACGCGGTTTTGGATGAGTCAAATTGAGAAACATGCATTGCAAACTGCACTAGTGATAGTTGGTAGCAGTGCACAGATTCCAGAGCCCAGTTCTGGAGAAGGAGACCCCGTCAAAGACGTCGTTAACATCAACGTCTTAGCGGATAAATTGACGCACTTTTAGATAACACTATAGCGGTTAGCCTCTCGCCTGAATATGATCCTAACAAAATCAAGGATAGAAGAAGATAGCTATAATTAAATGTTAAATATTAATTAAAAATAATTTATGTAAATATCTGGGTAAAAAATGTATATGGGTTACGGTGTTGGTAGGCACGCAGCCGCCATTGACTTAATGGTATCATCTGGAGTGGGTCAACGGCTGACCCCACAATTTGATTTATTTTATTTTATTTTATTTTATTAATTGGATTGGTATTTAATTAATATTGAATACATAAGATTCCATGCATTTGAAATTAAAGAAAGAAGAAGGAAGACCTAAAACAGGCAGAGTGATTAACGTAGTAGTGCATTATTTGGTTTAAAGATCAATTGCAAGATGCACAAAATATAATATTGGTTACAATAGTAAGTGCCTAACGGACACCAAGACGATAACTTCTTCCCCGAAAAGCCACTCCATCCGCTGAGTTATTTGGATTCTGCGGTGGAGTGGTTTCCTGAGATTCTTCTGTTGGTCTGGTTCTGCTGCCATTGAGACGGAAGCTTCTTCCTCTGAAAGCAACTCCTGCAGAGGGATCACGTTGTACCGGTGCATTTACTTGTGTCCCTTCACCCCAATATGCTACCAGTTTGTGTCTGGGAATCACATCATTAAGGAATAACCAAAAAGGTTCATTCTGCATATCCTCCAGTGTCTGCTCTGTTATTAATTAGCAGCTTATGAAATCCTGCAATTCATTTTTCCCAAAGAAACTAAACTGAAGATTAATGTATCTGCCAGGCACTATAATAATATATATGAAGAAAACAAAAGAGAGGATACATCCAGAGAGGAGTCCTCAGGATGAATCTTCCACCAGAAAGAGGATGAAGCACCGTCAGGAAATAATAAAGATGTCCAGCAACCATCCCCAGAATGTCTGGCAACAATGGATTTCCAAAAATCAGATCCAGGGCTAGCATTGCCCATGGAAGATAGAATCCCTGCATTTCATAACCAATTACTTGATGTAAGTAAATACATATACATGTATTAAGCAAGTAGATTAAAACAAGAAAGTGTAATTCATAAACCTACCTTCAATGACACAAGTCCATATATGTTGATACGTGCATTTGGGAACTCACGTCCCCAGACATAGACGATCATAAAAACCAGGGAAACTCCCATGAAAGGAAAACGGAGCATCGGAACAGCTCCCATCAGCTATGATCAAATGGTAGCACTTTATCATTGTCCGATTTCTTTGTAGATTAGTACTAAAACATCAATAGCAATTTAAGACTGATAAATTCTCAATTTTGTATACGTATCATTCTGGAATAAATGGGAGATGAAAATCATTCCATTTTATATTGTTGACATGATTTGATCGTAACTATTCCAACTTACAAGAAGTGAAAGTGCTCCGAAGAAGAACATCCACACAAAGTCTGCAGTCCTCTTGTCAAAAGGTCCTCTCTCCAAAGAAACCCCATATCTTGCTCTATGAATTTAAGAAACACAGAAATAAATTAAACTATTTGCTAAAAGGAGAAGATTGGTGTGGACTACTCCTCAGATAATCAAGCTTTAATTGTAATATACAAGATGAATTACTTACATGATTATGAGACGAAATGCAAAGGGAAATGAAAATGGCCCAAGAAAGAAGAAATTTGTAAGCAGCCTCCAAACCTGCACTCAACATCAGCCACATGCAACTGAGCTCCTGAATATGAAAACCATATATATAGCCAATAGAATTTTACCTGGAAACGTTTAATCACATCTTCGTAAATGAGTGCTATATTCCCGGGGTTGTAAAGACCCAGATAGTAAGCCGCTGTGGTCATCAGACAAGCCACCCCATAGGTCTTGCTCACCGGCGGTAAAGAACGATAGTAACTGTTGATTCCAAAGTAGAAAGAATTGATCAAGTAAAACGGTTGTTTGCTATCAAATTCACATACAGAACGGAAAAAGTAGAATCAAGAACATAACGAAATGATCAGCAAGAGAATATACAAAGTATTCAAAACAAGAGATGATTAAACTGTGAGTGATTAAGAGAGGGGAAGAGAGAATACTCTGCCGGCGTAGACATGTTGCAAAAGCTAGTGGTAGTGGTGGATGTTGCGAGGGAAGAAGATACAAAAATTTCAGTGTTTGACGTCTTCAGTGGAGGTATTGGATGTTCCAATACAGAAGACTTTGACGAGCGGATCTTTGGAGTGTAGCTTAAGCTTAAATTTGCTATATTAATTTAAACTTGTTACAGAAAATTTAATTTTTTTTATATAATATATATATATATATATATTAACAGTAAATGTAATATTCTTTTATACATACTATTAGTATCAAAATACAATTTTATAGAACCTAGCCTTGCAGCTAGTTAGGCTAGAGGTAAAGCTTTGTCTCTGTTTCACTTGTTTGACAGCAAAATTTATCCTGATTTGGCAATTATTTTTCATTCTTTTTAACCCAGTTTAGCAAAAAGCTTCTCAGAGCTCTGATTTTGACTGCTCAGAATTAATTTTGTCATTATATCTTGCTTTGCCCAGATTACTGTATACCTTTCTGATGTTTACTGAGTGCACTTGATGGTTCAACGTATCAGGAATTTTCTGACCTGGTAAAATACAACCATAGATATAGAACATATTAGAGCAGAGCAGAAAGACCAACAAAAGAGGGGCTAGCGTCGACATATTGGTAAAGATAAGGGAAACCATCCAAGACGAAGCATGTAAAAAGTGAACTTTACTCAGTCATATTGACAGTAACACTAAACTTGCATCTGGTTAAACAGCTTTCAATCTGTTGTTTTTCATCTCTTTTCAGATTCTTTTGATTCTACTGTATACATAAGCTAGAACATCAAACCATCCCTAGTCATCCTAATCTTTGATCATTGGCCAAAATAGTATACAGTGACTACCAATTCACCTCTGGAAGTAGAGCTCCCCAGAAATCATCAAAATGGTCAGTGATTAATACAAGAGTGATTGAACAGCTTAATGACAGATCAAGAAATGCAGTTTTACTAAACTTCAGGACCAGAAGCAAATAAGCTAATAAGCCCTTGAAATACTTGTGCTGAGAGTTGGTGTGCTGGAAAGAGCTCGCCATCCAAATTCCAGACGCTCTCATTGCCAAAAGAAGTAAATGTAAAAGCTGGGGTCTGTTAACGACGAAAACCAAACAATTAGAGATTTTGAGGAACGTGAGATAAATTTGATATATATCAAAGAAATGTACCTTATGGTGTTCCACAAACTCAAAATTTAGGGGGTTCCCACCTCTCTTTGCAAGCTGTGTAAGGTGCCTGCACGTTTTAATCATGATTATTGACATAACAAATTGAAATTATGTAGTAAGGTACTGTTCTAATCCATTGGTCCAAAAGGTGATTTTACCCTCACCTTAAGGGTCCCCCGCACCCCGACCCGACAGAATGGTGGGGGTGGCAAATCACGGTGGCCCAGCGATAAGCAAGTGGAAGGCTGAGGACTCAGTGTGCGCAAGGGGCCCACCCATATAGGTGAAACCCCCACCCTGCCACTGCCGAGAATCGAATCCATGGTCATTAGTCCAAACTACCACTTGCGTTACCACTAGGTTAAGCCCGTGCGTTCTAATCCAGATTTTATTGACATGAGATGATAGAAGGGGAAGATTCAACACTTAGGTATATGAACTATAAGCAGCTTTTATCTCCCTCCTAACAAATTTCATGACATGCAGCACAGCAGAGAACAATTCTGAGGTATGTTAATAACAATAAATTTATGGATGATTTCAATTAGACAGAAATTTAGGGATAAATAGGAGGACATGATAAAAACCAAAACAAGTAGATCTTCTCTAGGGCATAAACTCTTGAATTCTAGACAATGATTATCATTGTGCACGTATTGAAAGTCCCATTTAATTTGATCTTAGTTGCGGCAAAGCACTCCTAGATTTTTTGCTTCTCTTTTTTCTTCTTTCCATCTTTTTATTTTTTTGGGTCCCCTGATACCTTGAAGCAATGTAGACTTTGTTGTGGCGATGATAGTTTCATAATTGCCATCTGCTACATCACAGTTAAAGAAACCAAACTGTATTTCAGTTCAGATGTCCAAGTAAAACACAACGTACACTGCACATTGCAATGAGCTGCTTTACTGAACATTACTGCATCTCAAGTGAAAAGGTACCTCTAATTAAACAGTACAAACATCCACGGCAGTCCAGGGAAAATTTTCTAACAAAATCAGCGAAGCCAAAAAGATAGTGCCTAGAGAAGGTTTTCATTACCACAAATATAAAGCACGAGGACAATCTCTAATCAACAAAAGATGCAGGAAACCATCTGAAAGGTGAGCGTCTGCCACCAAACCATCAGGTGCTCTTTCATTTCTGTTAGAAATTACAGCAGCACCAATACTAAGAAAATGTCCTCTGCATCTCCGCCATCTGGTTTCTTCTGGACGTGAATAGGGTGTTGCCCGGGGACTTCTTGTAGACATGCAAACTGGCTTTGTTTTACAGATATCACAGTTCATGCGACAAACTGCTCTTTCTGATTTTTCAGGACCCCAGACTGCTCTCATTCTGCTAAGTAGATGACCTTTCCCAGCAAGTGAATTTGTTTTTTCTGATTCAGTTTCCATGTATGATACTTCTGCCTCATATGACCTAAAAACTTAAAAGAATTACAATGAGAACAAGTTCAAAGAAATGATTTCAAATGCTTCTGACTTCAAACAATTACTGCATTTTCTATTTAAGATCTGAAGAAACCGGAAGTTATCTATGCCAAAAACAATCTTAGAAAAACATCCAGTCTTCAGAATGAAAATCACAAGAAAACAAATAAACAGAAACAGAAAAACAAGAAGAATACCTGTGTCTCAAAAACACCTTTGTTCCAGCATAATCATAACGTTTGGGACCCATCCAACGGTATTTTTCACTCTCTGTAATAACGTCCCCATAAAATCCATACCTAAAATAATGAATGGTGAATGCAGAATAAGCTCCAAAAAGCATTTTATAATATGACAGAAAAAGCATATCTACCCTATCACTGTCCAGCCACCACTGGTTTAGATGATATACAGCAAATGTCGAGGAAATATACAAGACGACAACAACAACAACAACAAAGCCTTAATCCCAAACAAGTTAGGGTCGGCTGTATGAATCCTCTAACAAATAAGCTCTCAGGTAATAACCTAGTCACACTCCTTCCATTACTCGGATTTTACGCCTCCATTCAAGTCCATTACTAACTAAATCTGTATCAATATTTAAGGCTCGTAAGTCCTTGTCTATTACTACCTTCCAAACTGTCCTAGGTCTACCTCGACCTTTCTTAGCCCCATCAACCATCAGGTTCTCCCCCTTGCGGACCGCCGCATTGGGAGGTCTCCGTAAAACA
>CAOGCB010094680.1:0-15352 GCA_948266635.1 Cnidoscolus chayamansa
ATTTTACGCCTCCATTCAAGTCTATTACTAACTAAATCCGCATCAATACTTAAGGCTCGTAAGTCTCTGTCTATTACTACCTTCCAAACTGTCATAGGTCTACCTCGACCTTTCTTAGCCCCATCAACCATCAGATTCTCCTCCTTGCGGACCGGCGCATTGGGAGGTCTCCGTAAAACATGTCTAAACTATATAAGTATTCCTTCTCTCACCTTATCATCAATCTTCGCTACATGTACTTTCTGCCGAATATACTCTTTCTTAATTTTATCCAATCTAGTATGGCTACACATCTATCTTAACATTCTCATTTCTGCTACGCTCATCTTATGAATATGTTGCCCTGTAGGTGCCCAACACTCACTACCATACAGCATCGTTGGTCAAACAACAGTCCTATAGAATTTACTTTTCACCTTCAATGGTATTTTCTTGTCGCATAAGACTCCTGATGCTCCCTTCCACTTCGTCCACCTTACCTGTATTTTGTGGTTCACATATTCATTTATACGACATTCATTTTGAAACACAGAGCCAAAATATTTAAACTGTTTGGCTCTTGAAACCAGAGCTACATCCAAATTAGCCTCTTGTTATTTCTTTTTCTTTAAACTGAACTCACAGTGCATATATTCTGTTTTACCTCTACTTAACTTAAAACCATTGTCCTCGAGAGTTTTCCTCCACACTTCCAGCTTACGATTAACTCCCTCACTGGTTTCATCTATTAACACAATGTCATCTGCAAATAACATATACCAAGGCACATCATCTTGTATGCTTCCGGTTAACTCGTTTATAACAAGAGTAAACAAATATGGACTCATGGTCGAACCTTGATGTAATCAAATGGTAATGGGAAAAGCCTATGTGTCCCCACTCGGTGCTTTCACACTAGTGGATGTGTTCTCATATATATCCTTAATGATGTTAATATACTTGACATGAACATCCTTCCTCTCTATAACCCACCAAAACACTTTTCTTGGCACTCTATCATAGGCCTTCTCCAAGTCAATAAATACCATATGAAAATATTTCTTCGTCTCTTGATACAAGTCCATGAGTCTTCTTAGAAGAAAAATGGCATCCATAGTAGATCTCCCTTGCATAAAATCAAATTGATTATCCGACACTCTTGTAATTTCCCTCAATCTATGTTCTATAATCCTTTCCCATAATTTCATAGTATGACTCATAAGTTTGATACCCCAATAATTTGTGCAGCTTTAAATGTCTCATTTATTCTTATATATCGGTATCAAAATACTCTTCCTCCAATCATTTGGCATCTTACGTCCTTTCAATATAGTATTAAAGAGTTTGGTTAACCAGGCAACTCCTGCATCTCCAAGGCTCTTCCAAACCTCTATAGGAATACCATCTGGACCACATGCCTTACCAACTTTCATATGTTTCAAAGCCTCATTTACTTCACTAACTCTGATACACCTTATCCAACTGAGATTTTTATTTGTCATTGGGAGATCCATAAAATATTGTTCATGTTCTGCTTTGAATAGTTGATTGAAATAAGCTATCTATCTCTTGTCTGAACTTCATCATTTATACACTTAACTTCGTCCATAATTACAAAATAAAAAATATAATTTATGACGATCTAAAATCATAGTTAATTAACAACTGATTATTTTGACATGGATAAAATGTTTTTAAATTTATAAAATTATAAATTTGACCTTTAATATAATTTTAAAAATAAAAAAAAATCATTCGAGTTTTTTTTTTAAAGATAAATGTAAGAAAATAAATGAAGAGGGATTAAAATGATTATTATTATTTTTTTATTTGTAACATGAAAATTATTATAATACATTAGAGTAATTTATTTTCAAGATATAATTAAAATTGAATGTAATGATGGTAAAAATAAAATTCAAAATTGGATAAAGACACATACTCAAGCTAGTATATATTGAGATGAAGAATAATGTCATTTTCACTATTTTTTTTAGTTAATGTAATAAATGAAATTATATATAATTTGATAAAAATTCATTTTATTTTATTTTTTTACATTAAAATAAATCGTTCCAAGGAGTTAAATCTCTCACTAATTAATTTTAATAATTTATTATTTATTATAAACTAAAAAGGGAATAATATGCTTTATATGACAATAATATTTATATAAATGATTATTCTTTAATGGAAAATATCTATTAATTAAAAGCTCTATTTCTTTATGGAAAGTGACAAAACAAATTGACAATGACCAGAAAAAGTTGATTGATTTATATATTTATAGACAGATTATATTTTATTTAATAGATATTTAACAAGTAAATTTTGTTATTGAAAGATAATTTGTAAAATAAAAAAAAAAGATATATATATGATATTAAATAATAAATTTCAATTTAAATTGATGTTCGGTCTGAAGAAAAGTAATTGTATTGAATTAAATAATAATTAAAAAGGAAAGAATGCGTTTGGTACAGGTGAGAGGTATACACAAAAAAAAATCTTACTAAGCAAGAAACTCCGAGGACTCAACTCACGAGGACAAATGGCGGTGAGACAGGTCTGAGGGGGACACTGTCAGCACCAGCGAAGGAGTTCCCATTCTGCGTTGCCAAACAACAAGGTCGTTCCTGTCCCTTCACTTTCTGATTTTTTTTTTTTTTTTTTAATTTTCCTCTTATTGTCAAAAGACTCGAGAGCCAGACACAATTTTCACTACCTTGATATTTGCAAAAACCATTCCCTTTTTCTCACCAAATTTACCAAAACCAGCGGCAATAGTTCATTACCCCTCTTCGATTTTCAGTTGAAGTATATATTTTTCTTCAATTTCAATTTCGAAAGGAAAAATCTTTTCTTGATTTTCATTCCTCTTCTCTTTCTTCTCCTTCTTTTCCTCCATGGTGTAAGAATGGAGCATTAGAATTGCCGCTGGAAGGTCAGAATGAAGAGAGAGTTCTGAGTGTGGGCGCAAAGACTCTTTCTTTGTCTGTTAGAAGCACTGGCTTTACGTGGTGCTAAGGAGAAGAAAATCATGGAGAGGAAGAGTGAAAATGGAGCTGGGGCTGATTTGGGTTCCCATATGAGGAAGAGAAAGAGACTCGAAGGTGAACAAAATTCAGAAGCAATGGTGTTTGGAAAGGTTGCTAATGTGGGTATTGATATCGAAGGGGTTCAAGGCTGGTTTGGTGAAGGGAATTCGGATGTTTTCAGGTGGTTAGACGAGGTTGGTGAGGCTAATAGTAGAGGAAATTTGCAGCTTTGGCATGGTGAAGCTGCACGTGGGAATGGTGGCCAGGTTCTTGATGGCTACGGTGGAGAATTTGGTACAAATGGAGTCCTAGGTCTTGATGGTAAAGCTTTTAGACTTTGGGATGGTAAAGACAGTGGTGCTGAAATTCAGTCGGGCAAGTCGGGCAGGGGTTCTGGTGAAAATGGTGTTATGAGTCTTGGTAATGAAGGAACTCAAGCGCTGTTTGGTGAAGTTAGTGCTGTTAATGCTGATGTGGGTTCTTCTGGTCAAGGAATTCATGGGTTCGACGGTAAAATTGGGGGTGTGGGTTCTACTGCTGAAGAAATCCAATGCCTACTTGGTCAAGTCAGCGGTAGAAATGTTGATATAAACCTTGGTGGTGAAGGCATCAAGGAACTTTTTGGTGAATGCGAAAATGGGGCTATGGATTCCAGTAGTGGAGTGATTCCAGGTTTATTCGATGGTGTTGCTAGTGCAAATAAGGATTTGAGTTTTGATGGTGAAGGGGTTCCGTGCTGGTGCGGTGAAGCTGGATGTGCAAGTATTGATGGCAAAGGAATTCCAGGCCTGTTTGGTGAGATTGCGTTTGCCAATGGCGGTGAAGGAATTGAAAATAGGTATTGTGAAAAGGTAGACGGAAATGGATCAAATGGTGTTACAGATGAGGAAAAACAGACGAAGGTTAAACTGGGTAGGCCAAAGGGATCAAAGAATAAGAAGAAAATTGATGGTGTTGAAGCTGTAAACCAAGTTTCAAGTGAAGTTGGTGGTACCAGAGATGATGTCGATCCGTTGAAACGTAAGCGAGGGCGACCAAAGGGTTCAAAAAATAAGAAGAAAACCAAAGGTGAGGAAAATCTTGTCACATGCAACAAGATTGTGGCTGGTAATGGTGGCGAGATTGGGACTTTTTCTCTAAGAGGTTCAGAGAATGAGAACTTAGCTGTTATGTGTGAGGGAAAAATGAAAATGCCTGATGAGGCCACTGATTGTTGTGGAGTAGGAAATGAAAACACCTGCACGAAGGATGAGAATAATTGGCCCAAGGGTCTCAATAATAAGAACAAAATCCTAGGTGTTGGGGAGTGTAATGAAGGGTCGGGCAGAGATGAGATTATGCACCTAAAGGATATTCAGAACTGGTCTGAGAGTTTAAAGAATAAGAAAGAAGGTGCTGTAAGTGTAGAAAATCCACGGTTGCCAGTTGAAATCTGGGGCAATAGTGATCATGTTGAGACAGTTACTCCTTCAGGGTTGAATAAGGAAAGGACTGCTTATGAAGGCATGAAGGACAAAGAAATGCCTGGTGAAGGTGTTGCCGGAGTGAGTGGAAAGGAGATGGTGAAATCAAAACATGGGCGTGGCAGACCAAAGGGTTCAAAAAATAAGAAGAAAGGCGTTCCTGGTGGTTTTCCAGAAATGGCTGCTGAAAAGGCGGGTTGTAATGATGGCGATGACAAGATAATTGGACCTGCAGTTTTCCTGAGTGAGGGGATTTCTATTTCAGGCGAAGGAGATAGAACAATGCTTAGAGAGTCTGTTGGAGGTATTGGATCTGCAAGTGCTACTGTTAAGCTAATAAATTTCAAGAGCAAACATACAAATTTTGCAGATAGTAGTCAGGAATTCCCTTGTCATGTTTTGGGGGCCAATGACAATGGGGATAACATAGAGAGGTGTGTTTCAAATGGGATGACTTCCCTCTTGCAAAGAGAAGTAACAGCTATATCTGTTGGGGCCATTGGTGGCAACAAAGAGTTGAATGAAAGCATAAAGCATGAGGGTAGTTGTAGCCAACTGAATTGCTTGAAGAACAGGCAAAATGATCTTGGAGGAGATAACAAGGAATTGCTTTGTGATGTTATGCATAGCAACCGTGTTGATGATGATTCATTTAGGTTTTCAGGTTTAGAGAATGGGGAGGCTGTTTTCTCAGGGGAAGGAGATAGGACAATGCCTGCTGAGACAATAGGTAGTGATGGGGGGGGAAGTCATGTTGTTAGGCCTAAGGGTAGACGTGGCAGACCAAAGGGTTCAATACATATAAAGAGAAGCCATTGGGAATTGCCTAATGAAAATATAGATAGAAATAATAGTGGTGAGAATTTGGTGTCTAATGAGGTCACTGCTTGTATTGAAGAGGGGAGCAGAATTATAAAGCTTAAGAATAGGCGTGGTCGACCAAAGGGTTCAAAAAATAAAGGGAAAATTCTTGATGCTGAAGAAGTTGTTGGGCATTTAGGTGGATATAAGATTATACATCAAAAAAATAAGAGAGGCCGGCCAAAGGGTTCGACGAACAAGCAACGATGTCTTCTAGCTGATAAAAATGAGGTAGTGAACAATGAAATTGGGGACTGCAACAACAGTAAGGACAATTTTTGTCTGACAGGTTTTCAGAATGATATCATTACTGTTGGGGATGAGGAAGTAGGGAAAATGGCTATTGAAGCTGCTGCTGGTGATGAAGCAAGACAAAAGAATATTCAGCCAAAGGGTAAGCGAGGTCGACCAAAAGGTTCAAAGAAAAAGAAGATAATTACTGTTCCTGAAGAACAGAGTCAACTACTGCTTGAAATAGAAGTGAAAGCAGATGAATTAGGTAACTCTCGAAATGCTTGCAAAAGGCATAGAGGAAGGCCGAGGAAGTACAGCTACCAACCAGAAAATTCAAAATCATTAGTAAGTTTCTCCAACAATTCTCATAGTGGGTCTAAAGCTTTTTGAACAAATTTGTTGACTTGACTTATTGGGTGCTTAAAATTTAGAGAACATTTATTGATGCTACTGAAGTATGGTCAACAAGAATATGCATTACAAATGGAACTTGGCTAACTCAGATATGTGGCTGGTTTCATTAGACCTGGCCAGGGGTTGATTTAGAATTGGAACTGGTCAAAATTGTGGTTAACTTGAATAGTGACTGAACTAGCCTGATTTTGGGTCAAAAAGCAGATTATTTTTTTTCCATTTTACAAAAAATGAAAAAAACAAAAGGATTGTCAGAACCAGATTGCACTAGGTTGAACTGGAATTGGAACTGTGTGAGGACCTTAGAGGCTGGTTCAGGTTCATATCCTTTGTGAACTGGAACTGGCCCATGGCGAGTCCTAGTTTAGGGTCTTTGAAAAGCGAATCATTTAAATATGTTAACTAGAGGGTATTAAAAATTGGTTTAAAATTAAATTTGATATGTTTTAGTTATAAGAACTGCAAATACAACTTTTTTCGAACATCATCTGAATGGTGCTTTTCGAAAAAACATTTTGTTGGCTTCCCAGTTCAACCAAATGTGGCCTAAGTGATTTTTGTGGCAAAAAAATTCTGGTCTTTGATGCCTATTGTACTATCAAAGCAGATTTGCATGTACTGATTTTGATGGACAATATTCTTGGAATTGCTGATGATTCTGGCTCAAAATTTACATTCTTAGTGTTCACTGTGGTGCCAGTATGACTACTTACTTTCTTGTCTAGGCATAGCTTATAAATTTTAACATTCAAAGCGCTTCCAATAGATATTGAAGAATATGAAAGGAACCAATGGATGTGCCACTATGATAACCAAAATGGACGACTATGTGTAGTTAGCACTGTTCTCATTGATTAAACCACATAATGGTCCATTCTGTTAGTTTTCTTAAGATGAGGATACCTTACCTCCAATCTGTATTTCCTTCATCCCTTATTAAAATATCTTCTTTTATAGTAAAAAAAGAGTCATAAAAGGTTAATGGTCCATTCTAACAGCATTTATTCATTAGGACATTATTGAGAGGAAAAAGGTACACAGGAGTTTGATGTGCCACCAGTGTTTGAGAAGCCAAAACAACGGTGTTGTTATTTGTTCCAACTGCAGAAGAAAACGCTATTGCTATGACTGCCTTGCAAAGTGGTAATCAGATCTTTTTACATGGTTCATTTGCTCATGAAATTATAATAAAAGTTAGAGTTGGTTTCTATAAGGGTGAGCCTTGATGCAACATGAGATGGTTTCATTGTAAATTAGAGGTCACAGGTTCAGACCACCAAAATGACCTCATTGCAATTCACAGTGAAAGTTATGTACAGTTGATCATCCCTTGAGCCTGTATTATGAGAAGTATTGCGTGTTAGGCTTGGGCCACAGCTTTTTCAGAGTTGGTTTCTGTTGTTCATCAAGAAGTTTCTAATAATTCCTTTAGATTAAAATGTAACCATTTCGTTCAATTGGTAAAAAAGAATCGACATTTAGCTCCATAGAGGTTAACACTGAAAATAAACCACTGTTATTTTACATTACACACACACACACACACACAAGGTATTAGGGAGATTGTTTTACAGCCACTGTTTGATATTATTTGCTCTTGGTTGGGAATATGAATTTGATTTCTAAATGAATATTAGGTACCCAGAGAAAACACGGGAGCAGATAGAGATTGCATGTCCATTTTGTCGTGGTAATTGTAATTGCAGATTATGCCTCAAAGAAGTAGTTGTGCCGGTGTGTGCCTGGTTTGCTTTTTCTTATCTTAATTTTTTTATCCTCTCAAGTTCCTTCAAATATTTTTTTTTCCATATCACTGTTTCCATGTTTTTATGTGGTTTGGCAGTCTGGGACTAGCAAAACAGACGCAGATACCAAATTGCAAAAGCTTCTTTACTTACTATACAAGACTTTGCCTCTCCTGAAACACATTCAACAGGAGCAGAGCTCTGAATTGGATGTGGAGGCAATATCTCGTGGTATTATAATTTGACGCAATTACTAATCTGTATGTATTTTCTATTATCAAATCAATCAACAGTATGTTTAACTGCGTTTGTGTTGCTCTTTTCCTGTAGGCATTCAATTGACGGAAGAGGATGTGATAAAATCCTTACTTGATGATGATGATCGATTATATTGGTACTGTCATGTTCTCACAAATCATAGAAGCTGAATTTCAGCTATTTATTAATTGAACTTGTATTATTTTTCCAATGTTTTTGTTTTTTTTAAATAAAAATATATAACTGCTGGAAGAATAAAGACCTAAACCAACAAATTTCTTAATATCTTGATGTTAATTATGGCTTCCTTTTCCACGAGTGGGATAGACATGGGTGGTCTGGAAATGCTTCTGAGTCTCTAAAGTTGCTGCTAGTTTAGGTATATGGATTGATTTTTTTGTCACCTTGCTTGACAATCTGGTGTTGTTTATTACTTTATTTGCACAGCTGGATATCCTAAAATCAAAATACCTTTTTTTTTTGTTGCAAGTATAATCAAGCAAAGCCAAAAAAAAGTTCAGTAATGCTGTTGGTGGAATGTCCTTGATAGTTAATTGAAAGGCACGAAGCAATATGGTTAGTAGTGTTCGGTTGACTTCATCTATTAATAGCCCTTCCTTGCTTGGGATTGGATGTTAGGGGAGTGGTCTGCAAGTTATTGTTGAATGTCTCTGCTGTCTAGTCTGATATGAGTAGTTGTGCCTTATGTTTTCGTTCATGTGGTTCCCTAGTCGCCTTAAAAGTTGGAAGTCTATTAAGAGTCCTTTCAATACATGTTCTCAAAAAACAGCTTGCAAAATTTCCATTAATAATCTAATAATCTGTATATTGCCTGGGCTAGTGTTTGTAACTATGAAATTACCCTTGTTCGACAGTGACAACTGTAATACATCAATTGTCAATTTCCATCGAAGCTGCCCCAATCCTGATTGTTCTTATGATCTCTGTCTTGCTTGCTGTTTGGAAATTAGAAAAGGACTTCAGCCTATAGGTAATGAAGCTGAATCTTCAGACCATCAATTTATTGAAAGAGCACATGGCCAAGTTACATGTATGGATGACCAGATAACTGCAAATGGGAAAAGATTTGGTTGGGAGAAGCAGGTGTCCCATCTAGAAAACAAGTGTGTAGCTGATTCATTGTTTGATTTTTCTGATTGGAGGGCAGATGCTGATGGAAGGATTCCTTGCCCTCCAAAAGCATTGGGGGGTTGTGGTACTGAGATTCTTGCACTGAGACGTGTCTTTGATGCTAATATGATTGAAGAGCTGATTACAAGTGCAGAGAAACTTACTAGTAATTATAAGCCACCTGATATTGATTGTTCTCAAGGATGTTATTTGTGTCATCCCTTCATTTCTACTGATTACAGAATGAAAGATTTTGAAGTGAGGAAGGCAGCAGATAGGGAGAAAAGTGATGATAACTTTTTGTACTGTCCAAACGCTCTTCGGCTGGGAGACTATGAAATTGAGCATTTTCAAATGCATTGGACGAGAGGGGAACCTGTTATTGTTAGAAATGTGCCTGAAAAAACTTCTGGTTTGAGTTGGGAACCAATGGTCATGTGGAGGGCTCTTAGAGGTGCTCAAAAAATATTAAAAGAGGAAGCACAAAGGGTTAAAGCTATTGATTGCCTGGATTGGTGTGAGGTAGGGGCTCATTTTCTGAATGTTGAAGTTGCATTTTGTGCATATGCGATTATTGATTTTTCTATTAATGAAATTGCTTCCTTGGAGTAATGCTTAGTTTCTTGAGCTTTATTTCTGCCCACTATATTATTTTGCAACATATACATCTCATACCCGAATATGACATGCATTAGTGGAGGGCTCTTAGAGGTGTTAAAAAAATATTAACAGAGGAAGCACAAAGGAGTGATTGCCTGGGTAGTTATGAGGTAGGGGTTCATTGCATGTTGAAGTTGCATCTTGTGCATATGTGATTATTGATTTTTCTATGAATGACACTGCTTTCTTGGCATAATGCTTTAGTTCTGCCCTCTACGTTATGTTGCAACATATACCACTTCTCATAGACACGCATGAGCAAAGCACGAGTACAAACATAACATTATATAGATTATCAAACATAATTATGATGATCTTTTCATCCAATAGTGTCACACACTCATGTGTGGTAAACAGCATCTTACTTGAAGGGCAGAATAATGCTAACAGGAATAGTTCTTTTGAAATGGACGTCTTTGTCCTTGAATATCAAGGCTTGTATTTGTTCAATGGTTAAGTGCACACAAGGATTTACAAGTTTTACTATGATATATTTTATGCATGAGAATGGGCTTTCGTGTGTTTTAGTCCCCTAAAAGTACAGTGAATGTTATTGCAAGAGTGCACAAGTATTCTCTTCCACAAAATTCACGTTTTTTTCAGTACCTTGTTCAGTTAGCCTATCAACAATTCGATTTCATTTTCCTGTACATACGTCATGCATTTATATTTCTTTCATGGTCTGGGTAATATTAAAATCACCACCTGGTTTTCAAGGTCTGCTCCCATTATTTTGGATCCATTTAATCGTATTTTGTTGATCTGATTCCACAAAAAAGAGCAGCATGTACTCTCTTCTTTTTTCTTAATTGCAGTGCACATAATTGCTCTTACCTAGGCCATCATTTGATTCAAAAAAAAAGAAATGCACCACATGGAGGCTCTGAAATAAATGGGCCTTTGAAATTGGACTTTAGAATTTAATCCCAGAGATTCTGAAAGCCATAAAATATATGTTAAATATAATATGATAAACCAAAACACAGAACATAAATAGTAATTTGGTTATTTTGGTTTTTTAAGGTAAAATGTCGAGAAAAAAAGTGAAATGCAAGTTACACATCTGAAATAAGAATAGAACCAAATTAATTGTAATGAATCAGTCCAGTGGAATAATTTGGTTTATACTCCAAATACTCATTTGGAGTAAAATCTTCACTTCCTAAGGCCCTTGTTGAAAAATCCAATACTTGGAAATATGTTGTGTGTTAATTAAATGGAATTAGGAATCTTTCCCCTCAGTTTATAGTGTCTTAATCACACTGTACTAATGCACTTGTGTGTCCACACATTGATCAGGGCTACCACTGTTTTTCATGTTGTTGACTTTTCTGGCCTGTATTTTTAGCTCAAAATTTGTCTTGTGCTTCTAACTTGTGGAACAAAATATGCTTTTCATTTTGGCAGGTTGAAATTAGTATTTTACAGTTCTTCAAAGGCTACTTGGAGGGTCGAAGATATAAAAATGGGTGGCCAGAGATGCTGAAGCTGAAGGATTGGCCCCCATCTAATTCATTTGAAGAATGTTTGCCAAGGCATGGTGCTGAATTTATAGCTATGCTTCCCTTTAGTGAGTACACCCATCCAAAATCTGGTCTTTTAAACCTAGCTACAGGGGTTCCTGCCGTCTTGAAGCCAGACTTAGGACCCAAAACATACATTGCTTACGGATCTATTGAAGAACTTGGCAGGGGTGATTCAGTGACGAAACTGCATTGTGACATCTCTGATGCGGTAAGCAACAGTTCTGTATTTAACCCCTCTTTTGGGGGTTGGAAATTGAATCATGTTGTTTTGAAAAATTTTAAGATTTTATACAGATTGATGTTTTATGTGCTAGACAACCAATGTGTGTTACTGCCTGATGATTTGCATATCTGCTTTAGATTTGTGCATCCTAATTTTCATCGTATACATTTACCTATTAGATGTTACGATGATTGGTTAATTAATATCTTTTGAATTTTTCACTTTCATTTTCTTAGTAGGCAGGATGTGCCTTTTCAGTGCTTTATCAGGATTGCTTCTGAAAGTTTTTCTTCGTGTTCAGTGTTCTGTTAATAAGTATGTCTGCTAGATGGTTGCAAACTCATGCTTTAATTTTCATTTAGGTTAATGTACTCACTCACATGAAAGAAGTGAAGATTCCCTCATGGCAAAGTAAAATTATAGACAAATTGCAAAAGCAATATGAAGATGAAGATAAAAGTCAGATTTGGAGTGTGTTGCAGAAAGAATCGGGTAAATGTGGCAGGAAGCCACAGAAAAGACCTTGTAAATATGAGAGTATGGATCCTGAATTATCTCAAAAAGGGGAAACAATTGAGAGTGACTCCTCACTGGAACGGTTGTATATACAAGAAATGCGGGATGAACAAGAAAGTAAATCCCAAGAATTAGATGGATCCAGTAGCATTCAGGTTTCACCGTGTTCTGCTAACACAGGAATGACAACAACTAAAAATACAAATAAGCAGTTGGTTGGAAATGCAGATATGACGGTGCCTTGTTGTAGTCCGTATATGCTTGATTCCAGCTCCTTATGGTATGATGATTGTGAGAAGATGAATGGTGTGGTTAAGAAACAGGATGAGGTGAAAGGATATTCATCAGAGCATAGTAGCCTTCTCAGGGATAACTTGTTACCTAAAAGCATCCAGATAGATGCATCTGATGATCATGGAATGGAGGAAATTTTGGGAATGAAGTTGGAAAAGGATAAATGTCATTCTCTCAATCATCATCATGATAAATGCACTGGCCTTGTTGGTGTAGCAGCTGAAAGAAATGATTTAGGTTCAGTTGATTTAAATACAATTATGACCAGTAAATATCCTGAGGAAAACAATGCCGCAAAACTTCTATATGGTGGTGCCATTTGGGACATTTTCCGTAGGCAGGATGTGCCCAAGCTAATTGAGTACTTGAATAAGCATCAGAAAGAATTTCGTCATATCAGTAATCTTCCTGTGAATTCTGTGTGTCTCTTGCCTACCAGTAACAGTAACATTACTGTAAGTTGCATTATTTTAAGCTAATATCTTGTGCTTGCTACAGGTTGTTCATCCAATTCATGACCAGACCTTTTATCTAAATGAAAGACATAAGAGACAACTGAAGGAGGAGTTCAGTAAGATATGATTACCTCAATTAATCATTCTGTGCTATGAACGTTTCAATAAGATTGTGTAACCATGAACTCCTTTTCAGATGTTGAACCTTGGACATTTGAGCAACACCTTGGTGAGGCTGTTTTTATCCCAGCAGGGTGTCCACATCAAGTGAGGAATAGACAGGTTAGATGTTCTAGTATTAGGTACCTAGATTCTGATGCACTTGCCTGTACAGTCTTTTCTTCTTGAGATCTGTTTGTGACTTTACATCCAGCTGCACGATGAGTAAATCTTAGGTGCTGTGGCTTTGCATCCAGCTGGACAATAATTAAAGTTAAGACACTTGATTAGGATAAAATTTTTTTGGTGATTTTATATGAATTTTGCCTTCTGGTCTCTACTTTCCTTGACAGGAGATATTAATAATATAGATTTTTCTGTGATAACTAAGTAATAGATTGTGAAATTGAGAAGAGAAAGAGTATCTTAAATGGAAAAAGAAAGAGCTTTTGAAGTGTCAACACTTGAGGGAAAATAACATTTCCTTATTACAACACGATGAAACCTTCTATTAATATAAAAGTGGCTCATTTGAGAATTAAAATTATAAACATTAGAGCTTCCCATTATCTACATATAGATATTTTTATATTAATTGTTAGTTATCAAGTTAAAATCGAACCAGTGACATTAAATCCTCTCTATATTAGCTTACTAAGATACCATAAAACTTTTATCTGGATTTACCTGTCATTTCAAATTGTAACACTATCTAGACTGCTAGATCAAATCAAAAGCAAATTAACAACAAAGCACATGAAAGTAAACTAGTATCTTTTTGGGCCAGAGCAAAGTTTTTTTTGTCTGCATGTTTATGACATATCTTGTTGGTACTATCTTACCTACTCAACCCCTTCATCTTTTCCCTCTTCTCCTTCAGTCATGCATAAAAGTGGCCCTGGATTTTGTATCCCCCGACAATGTTCAAGAATGCATTCGGTTGACAGAAGAGTTCCGTATGCTTCCAAAAAACCATAGAGCTAAAGAAGATAAACTGGAGGTATGTGGTGTGCCTTTTCTGCAGCCTTGATAACCCTAATTTTGATATCCAAATAATTGTCTATGCTATTTATAGAGTTGTCACAATTTTGTGTTTTGTGTCCTTTTTTATGCTTAGTTACATATACAGGGGCTATTTCCACTACTATTCTTACTAAATTCACAACGTTATGTAATTGGATAAAATATGTGCTACCTTTTTTCATCATTATGTGTGTATGTGTATATATAAATGCGATTCCTTTTCTAATCAAAGTTCAACAGCCTTGCTCTTCCATCTCTTTTCTTCCTCTGAAATCTGATAGCCTTCTCTTCAAAATCTGCGTCACAATCTAAGATTTAATTTTTGGGCTTATTTGGCATACGTGAATGATGGCGCAATTAGATTCTTCATTGGAAACCATGGTCATGTTTGTCATACATGATTGGAGGAAACCAGCAACAAATGGGCTTCTCAGGGCATACTATAGAAGTGAGTAGGTTTCTGTTTTAACTCAAAAACAGAACCAAATTGATATAATCTGGTTTTTCAATTTATCAGATTAGTTTTGGTGGGCGGAGCTATTTCCACAGCCAAATATGGGAAGGAGATTGACTTCTTCTGCTTCTGCTTCTTGTTTTTCTTTTTGCAAAAAAAGCAGTAAATTTCTTTGTCAATGACTCAAAAATGTAAAAGCAAAATTCAAAAGCCTTGGCCTTTGTGTGTGGGGGAGAGGAGGGGGGTTGGTGGTGGTTGTGGGGAAGAGAGAGAGAGAGATGCAACACTGAAAGGGATAAAAAAAATGGCTCCTGGAAAAGGATGGATAATCAAATGGGTGATTCAGTGAAATAATTCCAATTTTTTATGAAATTGTTTCATTATTGTTATATTAGGCTGTGGAAATAGCTCTGCCCACCAGTACTTATTGAATAAAAGTGTAGTTTATTCAAACAGGAATTGGCTTGGTGTGGTGTGGGGCGGGCGGAGTTATTAGGTGCATCTGGTTTCTCAATGTCTCAAATGCTTTCTGTCTAGCGTCTGTTATATGATGAATATATGCAATATTGCTTTCTAAATTGTATTATATAATTTTGTTATGCTTTCTTAATGCTTTATTTTCTTCTAGTAGATGCTTGGTAGCGCCTTGTATATGAGCCAATAATGTGACTTTTCTAATTTGTTTATTGTAGTCAAAATCAAAATTCATTTTTTTTATTTGTTCTTCTTAATTTTTTAGGTAAAGAAGATGACTCTATATGCCGTAAAGGTTGCTGTAAATGAAGCCATTAATCTAGGTTTGGGACTTGAGTAAGGCCAATTTCACTTTTGATCTCATTACCTTCTGACTATTTCTTTTGTTTCACTGTTAAATCAATAATTTTTTGAGGTCCATATGTTGGCTTTCTCACCTTATGAA
>CAOGCB010095008.1:0-20669 GCA_948266635.1 Cnidoscolus chayamansa
TTGAATTATTAAAGATAATTGTAATTAATGTAACATAAATTAAATAGGTTAGTTAATTTTGATGATAAGAAAACAAATAGAGGAAGAGGCTTTGTATGAGACTAATTTGGACACTTCAAAGCATAGAGGTATTTCTCTAAACGGCTTCCATTCCAAATCCACCGACACCACCTTCTAAATAATAATAATAATAATAATAATAATAAATATATCCTATATAATGTTGTATTTATTAGAAAAATTGATATTGAAAAAGATAAAAACATATAAAATAAAAATTTTATATGAATATAAAATTAATAATAAATGTACGTGTTTAACAAGCTTAATTAATTTTTTTGTTATATTAAAAAAAGAATAAGAAATAACATTAAATTTTTTTTATTAATTTTATAATATAATGTATCTATTAAACATATTAATCTTTAATTTTCAGATTTGGAATCCTATATAAAAGAAAGGGCATTTCCTTTCAAATGACAATTGCTTCTTCCTGCTGCGAGGGCATTGCACAGAATCAAATTGCACCCCACCCAATCAAGTAACCGTTGCTTTGTGCCCGCACGGACATAGCACGATTGGTGCTCAAATGATAAAGTTAATATGAAAGAATTAAGGTTCGAGTTTCGACAGCGGCAGTATAAGAGTTTCATCTTTTGAGTGTGCTCTTTTGTGTGCACTAGACACCTAAATCTCTCATCTAAAAACATGTCGTGTACCGTAATTTACCTTCTCTTTTTACACTGTCAGATCGAAGTGAATAGGTCCTCGGGATTATCAACCTTTTCATATCAAAGTAACCGTTGCTTCGCTGTTTGGCCCACATAGGTTAGAGGACACTGTCTTTCAATTATTACCAATTTCTGATATGTAATCGGCATATTATTAGCTATCATTATTCTCTCTGCTGTTCATTCATGGTGCTTATCCAGTGCTCCTTTATTAAATCAGAACAGCTCTAAAAAATAGAGAAAGAACATTAAAATAAAAATATAAAATAAATTTAATGAAAATAAAAGGTGTAAAAGCTTCATTTAAATAATAATAATAATAATTAATATTAACGGTGCTTTTAATTTTTAATAATTAAAATATGTTAAAAGGCCACCTCATTCACAGAGGAAAAGTGTATGGAAATTATGATATTGTGTAGCTTAGCCTTTTCAACTTTCAAGTGCGTGCAGCGTGCGGTGGGTTTTGTCTGGTAACGCCACCTTTTCGGCTTCTCTCTGGAGGCTCCTCCAAAATACAACTTTTTTTTATTTTTAATATATAATCATAATTAAATAAGAATTTTGGTTAAATTTAAGTTTATAATTAATTTATTAAGTGTAAAAGAAACATAAAAAATCATTTATATATAAAAATAGAAAAAGAGTATTATAATTTAAGATGGGTTGGTTAGGTATGGAAGCTGGGGCTGGGGGGGCATCCACCATCATATTTATGTGAATTGTGCCAACTTTTTCTTCAAGTTACATGCATCTGCCTGCGTGTTTCTTCTTATATATATATATATATGACTTCTGGAAAGTTGAATATATATATAATTCAACAGCTGAATTATTAATTTAAAATTATATATGATTTTATAATTTTAGTATAAGTTCTTTTCGTTTTTGGTGTTTTTAATCATTTAATTTCCTTATTTTATTTAAGAAATTACGTATTATATGTAGTTGTAATATACTATACAATATATTATAAGTAAAAAAAAATGCATTAATTAATTTTGGAGATTTGAAGCTTTTTCCATACAGGCTTAGATGACTTTTGGAACTTAATTTAACTTTTAGCCAAAATCATATGATGAGGAATGTGTCTGTCTGAGTCCTCTGAGCTGTACATTTTCTTTTAATTGAAATTAAAATATTTCCAAAAAGCTTCCTTTTACTTTTCTTTCTTCGAAAATAGGTTGGCAGAAGAATTACCAACTTTCTCTTCATTTAAGCAAAAATATGATTTAGTCTTTGATTCAATTACATTAATTTAAAAAAAATATATATAATTATTTTAAAATTTTAATAAAAATAAAATATATATTTTTTAAAATTTAAATTGTTAAAAAAATTGTCAAAAACATCAAAGTTTGCTTTAAGCTGAAGTATTGGTTTGAAATTTCCATGATGAGCGCATAAAAGAATAAGCACAAGAAAAAAGATAAAGAAAGAAAGAAAGAAATGATGAACATTCATGAAATGCATAGCTTTATCTATGTCAATATGAACCCATTTTTAGTTTTAATTTCTATATATATATATAAAAAAGGAAAATTAGGTAGAGCTGTGGAGAAGATGATTGATTGTGGAGTATAGATGGGGATTTCATTTTGGTGATCACAGCCCCACATGGCCAATGGATTTTTCTATGAAATTTCAACACCTAGAGTGACCCTATGGACATTGGAGACTAGAGTGCCTTAACAAGGTTAGTTCAACACACAGAAAGAAGGATAACCACTCACTGTGAAAAATATCGAATGATTTAATTTATAAAAATAAATTAAATTTCTGAAAAAAAATTATTCAAATTGAAAAGTCCTCTGCTTTCCATTTTCCCTGTTTCCGGCTTCAATCCAACTTTGCCCTGATGGCTTCACAAGTCCTCTGCTTTCCATTTGTTTTCTCACCCTTAGCGCCTCATCCCATCTTCCAGCTCTTGCATATATATTATACAATGTTACACAGTGTCCTGCTTGTTCAGGTTCCAAGCGGATTAAGTTTTCAGCAGCCAGCTTTCCAACTTCCACATTTTGATAAGCTCGACAGGCAGCTAGTAAAGCTCCCCAAATAGACTTGTCAGGTTCTACAGGCATTTTGTGAATAAATGTCACGGCATCTGCCAAGTGACCAGCGCGGGCTAGCATGTCAACGATACAAGAATAGTGTTCCATTCTTGGGGTTAATGCAAAGTCATTAGTCATTCTCTGGAAGAGTTTAAGCCCCTCATCCACCAGACCTGAATGGCTACAAGCTGATAGTAAAGAAGTGAAAGTCATAGAATTAGGGCAAAGGCTTGACCCATTCATCTCTTGCAGAAGTCTAAGTGCAGCCTGACCAAGTCCATGCATGCTAAATCCTCCAATCATCGTGTTCCATGAAACTATGTCCCTGAAGGCCATGCCAGAAAATACAGAGTTTGCATATCTAATTCTTCCACATTTGCAGTACATGTGAATCACTGCATTCCAAATTGGAACAACTGAACTGAGATAGCTATCTTTCATGACGTAAGCATGAATTTGATTTCCATATTTCAAACCACATACTGGTAAAAGGGTGGATATTGTTGTCTCATCAATCTTAAGACCCAATCTTTGCATTTTAATAAAACACTCAAGTGCCAATTGTCCCAACTTTAGTTCCTGAAAACCAAGAATCATGGCATTCCAAGTAACAACATCAGATCTGTCCATCAGTTCAAATACATTTCTAGCATCCTGAATTCTCCCACATTTAGCATACATTACAAGCAAAGCAGCACCAGCCGAATCATAAAATACAGTTGTTTCCATTTTTATCCCATAACCATGAAGTTCTTTCCCTCTCCTCATTGCAGCAAGGTGGCGGCATGAGACGAGGACACAAGAAAGACAATTTAAATCAGGGGAAACCATTCCTTTAGTAACCATCTCTCTGAATATCCGCAATGATATTTCATGCTCTCCAACCTTAGAATAACCTGAGATCAAAGTGGTCCAAGAGATGATATTGGGATGTTCAATTTGTTTAAAAACTTCCCAAGCTTGATCAAAAAGCCCCATTCTACAATAGGCATCCATCAAAGTGTTCCAAGTAACAATATCAGGCTCAAAACCATTCAATCTCGAGAAATCTAAAAGCTCCACAGCCGAATCTAGCAACCCATTATACACATACCCCGAAATCATCGAATTCCATGACAAAATATCTCTGTCTACCATTCCCTCAAAAACCCACCTCGCGCTGTTAACACTTCCGCATTTCGCATACATATCAATCAAGGAATTGCAAACTTGCAAATTGAATTCGCACCCACAAACAATCACGTCTTTGTGGATACAAGTTCCCCGGTCCAACCACAACAAGTGTGCGCAAGCTCTTAGGACTTTTGGAAACACATAGTTATCAGGCAAAACGCCGCTAAATTTCATCAACCCATAATTCCGTACGCATTCCTCGAACAGACCATGTCTCAAATAAAACCCAGCAATAGCAGTCCACGTAAAAACATTTGGTTGTGACAATTTATCAAACAGTTTATACGTAGATGTCAAATCGTCACAATCTGCATACATTTGGATCAATTTGGTGACAAAGAAGGAATGGTAGTGTGATCCGGACACTGTGATTTGCTGGTGAACTTGTTGGCCTTGGTTTAGCGATTTGGAGTTGCTGCATAGCTGAAGTAGAGTGATGAGAGAAGAAGGCTTGGGACTGATTTGCATAGAAAGGAGATTGTTTCTTTGCCATAAGCTCATCTCATCTAATCTCATTTGGAATCACGTTGGTGGGAAAGTGCGAGCAGCTCCTGGTCTCCTCTCACACAAAGAACAACAAAGTTTAGGTTGAACCAATGCCAATAAAAAAATAAAAAATAAAAAATCATCAAATCCAAAGCATTTGAATTAGTGGGTATGATGTCAAAGTTTTCTTACATGCAAGCGAATGTTAAAAAATAATTTTATGTTTGATGTTAGTTGACAAATATGTGTAAGAAGTGACAAAGGGTTAAGACCAACAACCCTAAAAACGTGAAGATATGAGATTAATATATGTAAGTGAAGCAAGAAATGAAGAAATCAAAGAGTGTGGGTAATACGATTTGTGGTACGATTTGTGGTTTGATTGGGTTATGAATGTCGTAAAGACAATGTCAAAGATTTATCAAAAAACATGGAAACACTGCTTAGATTGGTTTTAATAGAAAGTAGTGATTGTAAGAATATGACAAGGACTATAGACCTACAATCTACCTAAAGAAACTATTCTAACAATTTATAATTATCCCTCAATTTATACACATAAGACTATCATCATCATTTAGAGATAGTTGAGAATATAAATAATATAAATAAAGAAATATTACGTAACAGATATAAAACTATAATATAAGTTATAACAAGAATGGTTAATTTACCTCCAAAATCCTAGTAAAACAATATCATGAAAAGAGAGTCAGGCTAAAGTGGTAGAAAAGCTGTGGAATTATTAATTCTTGAATATCCATTCTAGCTGATATATCTTAATAAGTATTTAGTAAACTAAAAATATACGTATTCTCTTTCTTTTCTACTCTTCAAGATTTGCTAATGGGAGGAAGAAGAATGAGAGAAACCAGAGATATGGGAAAAGCTTTCAATTTTTTCTTGCTTTATTAAAAGCAAGAAATAATAAAGAATGGTCATAATCTATTAAGAAAGATGACATTTTGTAGACAACAATTCAGTACTATAACGTGAAACTAAATCTTATATAACGTTAGGTGGGTAATAACTTTTCTTTTACCAAGTCCTACAAGGTAGTACAAAAAGACAGTAGAAATCCAACCGGAACTTGACCAGGTCAGTTCTGATATGCCTTTATATAAGATACCAAATAAATGAACATAGGAGCCAAGATCATTACCATCTTTGTTGTTCAATTCTGATTTTATTTCAAGAATGGAGAGAAAGACAAGTTCCAAAGTTCAACCCCCGACATATGGTAATCTTGTTACTGTCCTTAGCATTGATGGAGGAGGTATTAGAGGAATCATCCCTGGAGTCATTCTTGCTTACCTTGAATCCAAACTTCAGGTAACTCTATATATATATATATATTACAAGCATTTTGCTTGTCATTTATATATATGGGGCTTGTTTATGCTCATGTTGGTCTACATGTTCAGGAGCTTGATGGTGAGAATGCAAGAATTGCAGATTATTTTGATGTAATTGCAGGAACAAGTACTGGGGGTCTCATTGCTGCCATGTTAGTTGCACCAGATGAAGAGGAACGTCCTCTATTTGCTGCCAAAGATATAGTTCCCTTTTACCTTGAAAATTGCCCTAAGATTTTCCCACAAAGAAAGTAATTACTTATAAGAAAAGACGATACCTAACGTAGATGTTGTTTCATTTTTGACGATTAATCATATATTTTTCTGGAATTAATATTTCAGGGGGATGCTAGCTTGGTTGGTAAATTTATGGAAAGCTCTAACTGGCCCCAAGTATGAAGGAAAGTATCTACACAAGCTAGTAAGAAGCATATTGAAAGACAAGAAGTTGCACCAAACCTTGACGAACTTGGTCATCCCGACTTTTGATATCAAGAAACTTCAGCCTACCATCTTCTCTTCATATCAGGTTTCAGGCATTTTTCAGTTGTTTGTTTTCTTGTTTCATCACAGACAATCATGTCCTGCCTACTGTCACCAATCTTAGAAGAAGTTTCAATTTCTTCATGCAGGTGACGTCTGACCCAATCATGGATGCTCTACTCTCAGACATATGCATAGCCACCTCGGCTGCTCCAACTTTTCTCCCTGCTTATTCTTTCAAGAACCAAGACTCATCTGGGAATGTGCAAGAATTTGAACTTATTGATGGAGGCATAGCTGCTAGTAATCCAGTAAGAAACTCTCCACAAACATTAATTAAGTACTATGTGTAAATGAATTTGACCTGATTAATTATATTGCATGCAGACCTTGGTTGCTATAAGTGAAGTGACGAAACAAATAATGAAGAAGAACCCAGATTTCTTCCCAATCAAACCTATGGATTATGATCGTTATCTTGTGATTTCACTGGGGACAGGCTCCAAGAGAGATGGAAAAAAATACAATACTCTAATGGCTTCCAAGTGGGGGGTTATAAGTTGGTTATATGACAAAGGGTCGACCCCATTAATAGACTGCTATAGTAAAGCTAGTGCAGATATGGTTGATTATTACAATCATGTAGTGTTTAAAGCCCTTCATTCTGAAGACAAATACCTAAGAATTGATGTAAGTTGATATTATACCCACTGCTTAGAACAAGTACATGCATGCATTAGATACGTATATCTGACATATCTTGACTGCAAAATCAGGATGATAAGCTCCAAGGAAGCCTGTATTCTGCTGATTTATCTACAAAGAAGAACTTGGATGATCTGGTGCAAGTTGGAGAGAACTTGTTGAAGAGCCCAATTTCACGTGTAAATTTGGACACTGGATTCTACGAACCACTTGAGAATGCTGGCACGTATGAGCAAGCTCTCCAAAGGTTATTTATATTCTATATATTAATTCTTAATTCAGCATTGTGATTGCAAGTTCGACTTTACATACCTTCTTAAGTTTATGCTATATGTTAATTGCTTATCAATGCATTGCAGATTTGCGCAGCAACTTTCACATGAAAAGAAGCTTCGTGATTCCAGATCGCCAAACACTAGGGATTCAAAGTGATACATATACATACATATATATATATATACACGTGTGTGTATGATTGTGTACTGCTATGCGTTTTTTATGTTTTCATTGTATTTGAAATTATATATTGTTATGTCTTTCATTGCTAATAATTTAGTATCAGTTCATCATTAGCTTCTAACTCTACGTTCATGGTGATATTATAGAAGCATGCGATAGTTTACTATTCCTCAAAATAATAAACAAATAAATTGATTCAATAATTAAGAAATAATAAGATATCTATATAACTGACCCTGACTAGATTGGCCTAGTTTCTGGCATGGAAAATGATCCATCCTTACCTTGGTTTAGTCCAATGCCGTGAGACTAAAGCGGAAGATAAATTACCTTCTTTAGGTCATACTAACCCGGTACATAAAATGGCCTAACTTTTATAACTGTTGTCTGTTTGAGGTCCATAATAACTTGTCGGAAAGAGAATTTCAAGAAAGACGATTTTCAAAAATGCGACGAAGGGCCTCAGGCTTGTCGCAAATTTTGGGGCCCAAATTCCATTATTTAGGAAGTTAAATTCGTCAAACTTGTTGCTACGCCAGAATTCTTGTCGTATTAAGATTTCTTTATTTTTATCGTATTAAAATTTCTTTTAATTAAAATTTTTGCTACTTTAGGATTTTTTTTTATTATAAATATGTATTTTGCGTTGCTTTACAATCAATCAATTTCGAATTATTCAGTTATTTTTTTAATAAAAAATTCGGCTTCTCACCTTTTTTTTTTTTTTTTGTTCATCGTTCCAAATCGACATTATTGGTTTGAAACTCTTGACAGAGTATAATCATCTCTCTATTATTCACGTTTCTAGACAACCAAAGTTCAAGTCTACACTTCTCTCCAATTCCTTACCTAATGAAAAAATTCATATAACTAATCTAAAATAGTTTGGCTTAGTTGTTGTGGTAATAAACAAGTCAATAGGGTGCAGTTCTTGATCCTAAATTATGCAAATATATACGTGCTAGATGACAGAATGAAGAAGCACATGATCAAGCAATGCTTAATTAGCCAATCGTCATTATAGTATTGGATTATATACGAAGAGATAGGAAACAGGTTATCAATGAAGAATAGACTAATTGGATAAATTTTCGTGAATATGTTTAGGATGATAGGTGTAAGATTTCAAATTGGTCAGAGTGTAGAAAGAAATTGCTTAATATTCTCAAATTCTCATGTACTAGATGAGGTATATTACTCGTTTCTTTCTTTTATAATTTCTACTTTCTATATAATTGATGTTTAGAGAAAGAAATATAACTGCTGAAGCTTTTAGATACAATGATTAGATCCTTCTCGTCTAAGAGCGCCGTTTATATTTTTAGATTGCGAGCACAAGAATCAGAGTTCTGGTTCGTATGCCAAACCATCTGAACCATAGAGCTGTATACTGGGTTGTAGCTAGTTTTTTCTGACAATAAGTTTCACTTGATTACTACACGCACACTTCCAGACAGTGAGGAGTGATCAGTAGTACGTACAGCTTACCATAATCGAGTACTGCATTTCATCACAGATAACATCTCTAGATGGCACTTGAGTTGGCCTGCCACCATCTTCAGCCAACTTGGCGGCTGAAGAAACTGTAACTTGGGAGGATCCTTGGGAACATGCAGAAAGAATTGGGGTAATAACTTCTTTGAAGGAATCAATCCTCAAAAGACTTTCATAATCTGTGGTTTTTCGATACCAACCTCCTACCAAATTACTGACTCTCACATGAAAGAATATCTGAAGTTTAATTCTTGATCACTTCCATTTATTAACTGGAAAATTTCAATACAGACGCGTTTTTTGCGCAATGAATTCTTTGCTTGCGAATGAATAAAAAAATATAATACAATAGAATGCCTGCAGCAAAATTTTTAATCTGAGAGGAAATTTTAATGACATTCAGATGGTGTAAATCCGAAGATGGACAGTTGAACTCTGGATGGAAATACACATTCAACACTGGGTGAGTATCTCAGCTCCATCTTCTGTTATTAAAATGGTGTGCTCAAACTGTGCTGATAGGCTTCCATCTTCTGTGACAACTGTCCAGTTATCATCCCACATTACCGGATTAATGCTACCAATCGTCAGCATTGGTTCTGAAGAAAATGAAATCATTTGCACAAGATGATTTAAGTAACAGATGTCCAATAAAACAAATCTATCTAAACATGAGACAGACTCAAAAGTATATGGATTCTTACCAATAGTGAAGGTTTGATTCAACATCATGCGTCCTTTTTCATTGTTTCCTGAAAAGAAGACACCATTATTAGTGTTTGGCAGGGGGAAAAAGTCACAGTATGAATCTAGTAGAAAAAGGGACCATCTTGTGCAGAGGAAAACCATTCCCATTTCCCACAGTGCAGTTACATTGCCTGGGTCGAGTAGACAAGCCATTGTAAATTTTCAGAATTATATTTAAGTCTCTGAATAACATTCTTTGTTGCTTTTGCAGAATGGAACCGTAAGCAACTAGTTGTTCAGATGTTGCTCTTTTATGGTACTTGTGCTTCAAATCATAACAGTAGTCGGTACCCTTTTTATTGTTTTTTGATATAGTTCAACAAGATAAGTCTACTAAGAATTCAGGAAAAAAACCCAAAATGTTTGGCCAGATACAACTTCACCATGAACTTAGTCAGGTACAGCCCATGTCATCAGAAGTCTTTAGGTGTAACTATTGATAATGTTACCTAATAACAGAAGTTCAAAATGGTTGGACCTAATTTTTGCTAGGAGCATAACACAGGCATATAGATTAGTCTAACTAAATCATAGAATAACTAAACCAGCATATAGATATTAAAGATCAAGTTGGGTAAGTAGTAAGTACTGTAGTGTAGAATAACAGGATCAGAATGGAAAACACGTCCGACACCATGGCCAACAAACTGTTGCACAACACCATAGCGATATTTATCTGCATGGGCACTTTGGAATAAAGAAACATTAATTATGGATGAGTACAATATGAAGAGAAATTTCAATATGTAAATTCACATGCATGCTTACATTACACGTATCAAATTAAAAATGTTAATATTGCATTCGAAAAAATTTTTGCAACGAGTAATAAAGGATTTCATACATTTCATTAAATTCCAAAAGAATTCCCATCATTGGACATTATTCAAGTTCTTGTGTCAGAAAATTGATTAAATTAATAGTAAATAATCAACACAAGTACTTTATCTAATGTGGCTAGTGACAAGAGGAGAAAGCTAATCAGAGGAAATTAGAAGCAGAAAATCAAAATGGCAACCTTCAAAACAAATTATCTACTTATGAAAAATCAATCCATCATCATACCACATATTTCTTATGTACAAAATAAATAAAATCTGGGATAGTGAAAGAATTGACAAAGAAGATGCCATACTGTATTGTTTGACCAATTTTCTTGAACTCCACTCCTGGTGCACATATTGATATTGCTTTGTAAAGGCATTCTTTAGTAACCTATATAAAAACCAGATAAGCATTACTCATAATCATATGACTATAAAAAGTGAAACTTAGATGACACAAACCAGCAAGTCAAACAGGTGACCTTCACAAAAGACCACTTTGCAAGAATTAACAATGAAAGCATTCAAAAAATAAGGTTTATATATACAGATAAAGAGTAACATTGAATATCATCAAGGCATTAGCAATTCTCAGTTAGGCATGCCATAAGGCATCAGATCATATAATTACTAGATCTACTATTTCAGTTGACTATCATTTATTACATGATAACAGATAATGGATTAAAAATTCGGTGAGTGTCCACAAAGAGAGGCATGTGAAATGATTATATAAAATATGGAACTGTTAAACAGTGAGGTAAGTTACAATAGGGTATACGACTACTGAGAAAGATTAAGATGGTGGAAGTAGGTGCCCTTGTTAATTATTCCACTCTTTAACTTAATTAACTAGCCTTGGATCCACACTGATGCTATGCAGGTAGTTTGATGGCATAATGAATATATTATATCCCCAAGTGGCTAAAGCTTGTCACTTGCCTTAGATGAGCTTGAACATTTAGGTTACAGTTCCCAAGCTCATTATAAAAAAGCTTACATGCACAAAATATTGAGTATCCAATATGACAACTATAAATCAGGCATTTACTTCAACACACCATACTCCCCAGTCCCGGCATTTTTATTTTATTTTTTTAACTTTTACCCCCTCTCCATTTTGGTGTTAGCAAAGTTAACACGAAAATGAGTAATTCTAGTGAACTGGGGAGGTTTCATGTGCATCTACCCAACCAAATATAATATTCTGAAATCTAAACTAATAAACTTGATCAGTGAGGAAGTTGGCACCTATGACTTGCAAATACATACAAAATTTCATGGGAGTTCACAGTTCCATAAGGTTACCTGAACCAGGTTTCTGGCTTCATCATCAACCTTTCCACAAAAGAAAGTTGCTGATGTATCACCATGATAACCCTGATATCGCAATCAGTCAGTTGAAGTATGTACACTAAGGCAACAATGGCCAAAGGAAAACTATTAAAAAGTATACAGATAGTAAAGCAATAAACTCTTCCATTATAACTAGCACACTAATAAAACTATAGTGCACATATATAAAATGGTAGCAAAAAGAAAAATGAAAAGATGCTTACATTTAGATACACTGTAACATCAATATTGATAATATCACCATCCTGCAAATGTATGCAAGTAAAATTTAGATATTTAAGGAAACAAGAGCTCAGTTATGAAGGATGAAGAAAAATTAAGTTAAAATAAAAATGACCTCAAGAGCACAGGAGTCTGGTATTCCATGGCAAATGCACTCGTTCACTGACGTGCAGACACTCTTAGGAAAACCACCATAGCCAAGAGGTGAGGGATATGCTCCATTATCTATTATCATCTGGTGAACTGCTTCATCAATTTCATCTGTCTTTATGCCTGGCTGCCAAAAGAAGCGACAATCAGAACATCCAATAAACAGGAAACCTTTACTTCAGCACAATTCACAATATATTTTCTTTCTAACTGGGACACTCATTAACTAAAAGGTTTACCATTAATTGCAAAGCTTTATTAGCATAAACATTGCATATTGACAAATATAAAATTATTATGCCATCATAAAAAAGAGGAACTTAGTTATTTAAAGATACAAACTAACAAATTAAATTGCAAAGCTTTATTCGCATAAACATTGCATATTGGCAAATATAAAATTATTATGACATGATGAAAAAGAGGAACTTTGTTATTTAAAGATACAAACTAACAAATTAAGTGTCTATTGTCTAATATGCCAATCCAACTCTTAAAAGATTTACGGAAAAAAAAAATCATGAAATAAAGAAAAAGCATTTATCTTCCAAAGCTTCTTTGATGCATGACATGTCTAATGATGTTCTACCCTTTTCCAAAGCCAAAAAAAATCACCATGCTACCTTGACTAGAGTCCCAGCATATTCAAGAACTTGTGCCGCAAGCCTTCCAGAAGCTCTCATGCACTCTATCCCCTTCTCATCGTGAACTTCAGGTCCACTTGCAATTCCAGGTGATTGCCGAGAATTAACATAGGGTGGCCTTGGTATATGATTTGGGACAGGTCGACGAGGAGATATTTTTCCAGGCCTTAGACATTTGCGCTTGCTGTTGGGCACTTCCTCTACATTTCTGCTCATTTCAATGGTGAATCTGTCAAATGTAGCTAGATGTCTGTGTTTAAAGTTTACGCGTGATTTTTTTTTGCATGTTTCACATATCTTTTAAGTATGCATATTGTAAAAGCAATGAAGACACACATCCAGTCAAATCCATGAAACCAATTCAAAAGGTCCAAAGTGCAGGCTTCAACAGATAAAAAATTCAACCAAAACAGACTTAACATTAACACAGATAGCTACAAAAGGTCTTGAATATACAAGGTAATTAAAGTGAAACAGACTACAAATGTTGCATACTGTGAGAGCTGTATGTGCACAGGAACATGCACAAAATGTATGGAAAAAAGCATCACATATGTATCTCAGAATTCCATTATTACAGTATGCATGATGAAAGAATTTCGATAGGGAGTAAAATAAGAAAAGCGCAACAGTATAGTATGGATGAAATTGTGCATGAAACAGCATGCAAGTGCAGATACAGTTTCATAACATACCTTTTGAACAGAAAATCAGTTAAGCCAGAAAGTCCTCTGGATAATTGCATTGACACATGTTTGTTTCCTGTTTGTGGGATTAAAAGACCCAAAAAAAGCATGCCATTGTTATATCACACAAGTAACAGCTGGAAGTTGCAGGAGACCAAGTTTGTTACCAGAAGTTACAGAAAAGGTTTTTAAACAAATTAATATTTAGTATATCTCTACAAAAAAGCTTTACTAGCAATATTATCATGAGTAAGGAGTAACATAGCATGTAAACAAAGTAATAGTTGGTAACAAAAGCCCAGACAAATAACAAGGACCCTAGGAATAGACTTTGGATTCTGAAAACTCAGTGGAAAACTAATGCAGCGCCAAGTAAAACAATATGTTTTACATGATAAAATGCACAAATTTAAATCCAACCAATTTGGAAAAATCTCAGCTGGTGGGTTTCATCATTTGAATATTTCTTTATGGCTCCTTGTCAGAAGTTTAATTTCCTCAGTTCAAGCCAGAGTGAATTGAATTTTTGCATTTTTTTCACGAAAAGTAAAAGAACTTCAGGAATTCAATCCTAGTGCTTCAGTATCCTACAGTGGCGAGTCCATTGTCAGTTCAACCAAGATGCTAGAACCTACTGAAGTTGAGGAGAAAGAGAAGTTCATACTCCATATCATAGACAAGTTCTAACCCAACTTTGTGAAACAAGTTACTGGAAAACCCAGTAAAAGATAGTGGTAATTGTTGAACATTCATAAGCATGCACAGAAAAAAAAAAAGAACAAAGAAAAGAATTTTTTTACTGAAGGGATACTTAAAAGGAGTTATAATGTAAGCATTTTTGCTTGAATGGATACTTTCAGTTCTTAAAACTGTGAATTCAGTTGCATGTTCAAGATTTTATCATTGAAAAGGACAATTAGTTCTTGGATGCAAATACAACAAAATTTTAAACCCCAGTCCAGTAAATCCTTAAACCTCCTCAAAATTGTAATCAATGATCCATCCACACCACAATTAACAACCTTATATACATTACCAAGTATCAAGCAAAAATGGCACTCCAATGCAACCAAGCTTGCTGAACTCTTCACCATTCCATTTGGACAGGTCACTTGTGTCACAACACCAGAACATATTTTAATCCACCTATAGCTAACAAAAGCTGAATTCCACATATTCTATTACATAAAACATAATCGAGCTTTGCGTATAACTTTTGGGATAGAATCTAAAATCCCATTACACAAGGTGAAAACATGCAAAGGACAAGCATCAACAGAACAATCTGGTAAGAGATGGAACACGGTTGAAATAACAGAATTGACTAAAGCCAAATCATATTTATATTCCAGCAAAATTTTCGGTTTTTCTTCCTATTCAGCTGTACAAGAGATTCTGAATACCTTGTACCTTTTAAGAGTTAAAAGCACATAACCAGTGATTGATATAAAATGAGAGAATCTCACACCAATACGTTAAAATCATTAGAAAACCACAAATTCCAACTGGGTATTGAATATTTCCACGTTAAGTCAAAGTTTTTGGCACATGAACTTGAAAACACAAAGCACAAAATTGGTGGTATAACACAAAAAAAAAATAAAAGTTGAAAGAAACCTGGAGTATAGTGAAAGATTTTAGAGAGAGGCTGTGCGGAATGAATAAAGCGATCTCCAACAAAAGAAGATAGGAGTCTAGGTTGCAATGAGGAGGCACCCACCATCGTCTTCTCCACTGATCTTCAGCTTTCTCCTTGTGCTTCCTCGTTATCTGACTGTTGCTCCCTTGCTTGGGCTACTTTTTCGTTATCTTCAAAAGTCTTGGTTGGGCTTTTCTCTTTGGCCCAAATTCACTTTTCATCACTAGCTGGGCCCAACCGACTTTTTTCAAATGCAAATTTGATAGTATATAAAGAAATACTAAAATTAATAACAAACAATTTTTATTAATAAAATTTATTGATATAAATTTATGATAAAATATATAACTATTAAATATTCATGCTATAAAATAATAACTCAATTCTTAATTTTAATAATAAATCATAATTATTATAAAAATTTTAAAATTAGTGATATAACGTGTACTACCATACACTATCTAATAATCATCGACTACTTTTTATCTATTATCTAAGTCACTACGTATTATTTTTGTAGATTCAGATTCCCATAATAATCTACGAATTGCAAAGATTTAGGTTTTTTGTTTACTATTTTTTAACAAAATATATTAAATGCATAAAATTTCACATATATATATGAAAAAATAAATGAATTTATGAAATTCCATAGTGAAATTTAATTTGGAAGAAAAGGTGTATGGGTAAGGGTTTGGATGAAAATGATTGGATGATAATGCAAGTGGGACCCACAAAAACATGATGAAAGTTGTTTTCTGCTTAAGATGAAAACATAATGACACTTTTGGCCCATCCTATATTATTTTTGCTTTGGAAATTTTTTGCATAATTATGTGGACCATATTATTTACCAACTTTCGTTATGTTCCATCTTTGGTTTGGTTGTAAGGTGTAACTAACTCAACTAATTTTTAATTAATTTTCTTTTAGATTTAATTTATTTATTAAATAAATTTAAAAAATAAATTAAATTATATTAATAAGCTTGGAATAGCTTACGGATTTAATTCATTTACAATATATATATTATATTTTTTTTTATTTCTCTTTTAAATAAATAATAATGGACATGAAAAATAAATAACCCTAAAGAAAAAAATATATATTTAATTTACAATTTTATAAGATTTTATTTAAATAACATTAACTAATTGAATAACTTAATTCTATAAATAAAATAAAAATATAAAAAAAAAAGAATGAAATAAGTAGGGGTAAAAGGGTCCTAACAACCTTAAAAAGTGTTTTTGTATATGTAATAATGAGTAAATTATTAAAAAATAAAATATACAGATATAATAAAAATATAATAAATTATTATTATTTAATCTATATAATTTAATAAAATAAATAATTTAATTTTTATATTTTTAAATATATATTAAATAATTTCAAATTATTACTTTTTTATCTATTTAAATAGTTAATAAAATATAAAATGATCAAAATATTTTTATAAAAAATTAGTATTTACAATTATAATATATAATTATTTAATTTTTATAATTAAAAAGAAAAAAAGAAGGCCGTCGGTCGCTCTCGCTCGTCCCGCAGAAAATGCGGGACGTCCACGCTATGACGACCTGTCGTTTTCTAGTGAGGGCCAAAAAAAAAAGGACAAGTTTTAGAATCCGAGGCTATGGAAACACTTGTGTCAGCGTTCCCAGAGTGGGCCCAACCCATCCTGTGGGGCTCACTTTTTTGCAGACTTTGTCTATGCAAGAAAGCACAGAACCCACTCCACTCTTCAGAATCTTCTTTGTATTATTCTTCCTTCCCCAATATCTTGCAATTTCAACTATTTTTTTTTCCATTAACAACAACATTTATTTCTCTTCATTAAACGTTTCTATTAATAATACTCCAACATCTACTTTATAATATACATAAATTATTAATTTATTATCTCTCTCGAACTATAAAAAATTAAATAAAAAAAGAGATTTAAAAAACTATATAAATAAAACGTTACGTTTCGATTTATATATACTAAAATGAAAAGAGATTTGATGAGAATTATGTATTATTTTTATTATTTAATTCATATACATTTATATATAATAAGTAGGATCAGTAAAAATAATTGCGATGTACTTTTATTTTTAAAGAATGGATCATATTAAATAAATTTTAGAATCGTTCGAGTTGATTATGTTTTTCAAAATTATTTGTATAATTTATTTTTTAAATGAAATTTTAAATTAAAAAGCTTAATTCTTTTATTTTAAATAAAATAATTAATTAAATTAAATTAAATTATTGTGAATGTGATAGATTCATAAGAAGAGAGGACATGCCATGTTGACTTCAACATATACTATGCAATTTCTCTCCAAAAATGTAGTTTTAGCTATTTTTTTTAATTGAATTTACGTCGGATAAATTCGTTAAAAAGGTAAAACGATTTCTATCAAAAGGAAAAAGGTAACATTCCATCTTATTTCTCGGGGTTTAACTTTAGTTTTAACACATAAAACACATACTTTTATCTTTTTTTCTTCTTTATTTTTATCTCTTTTTTTTTTTATTTTATTAAAAACCGACAAATATATAATTTTAGAGTGCAATGATCATCACATATTATCAAAATTTTAAAATAAAATGTATTTAAATGAGAGTAATATTAGGATGAGTAACTTATTAAGAATCTCAAATTAATCAATGATGGACTTTATAAAAGAAAAAAAATAATCTCAACCCTTGAAACAAAAATAATCAACAATAAAAGCAAAACCCAAGATGGACCAGAAAACAAGAAACAGAAGAATAACATTATATTGTTTTGTCTTCAAAAGTAGTTACACCAAAAGGAAAAAAAACGAGTTCAATGTATAGTGTTCATAACTATGTACTAAATTGCACATCTAACCATTATTTTGCTAACCCATTTCATTAAACAGCAAATAATGCTAACCCATGTTGGAATTTAGAAAATATAAATAAATAAATAAATTCTTTAAGTAACTTCTAAACTTGTAATACTCGGAATCGAAGATGGCGGAAAGCGATCGTTGATGCTAGAAAGAGCACGGACAAGAAGTGACTTCTGACAGGCTTCTAGGTGAAAAGATACATGAATGAACTAATCTTACACCTGAAAAAAGAGGGATCATGAGATTGTGTAGGGATGAGGCTGCACAATTAAGTGATTTCGAGATTATACAGATATGAGACTGTACAATTAAAAATAGCTTAAGAGATTTGATAAGTACTAGTTATATCAACTAGGTGCACCTTTCTTTTTGGGAGCTTTTTCTTAAAAACTCTATAGTTAAACGTGTTTGGCTTGGAGCATTACAGAATTGGTGACATTTTAGAAAGTTCTCTTAGAAAATATGTGAGTGAGGACAAAACATGTTAAAAATGATATATGTTGGTTTATGGCGGCAGTCGTCAAATTTCGGGTGTTACAAAATTATTCAAGATTCAATTTAATTTAATTTATTTTTTAAATAAGTAAAGCTTAAATTTATTTTATTTATTAAATAATTGAAATTATTAATATTCGATTTGATCGAATTAAATTTAAATTTTTTAAAAATCAACTATGCTGGATTTGTATAGCCTAGATAGAATGAGAAAATGCATATTAAATATAAACCTGAATTTTGTAAAGAAGCTAGTACAGTAGATATGAGTTACTGTGGCCCATTGTTGAATGATTGATGAAAAAAAGTGAAGTGTATCAGAATCAAAATGGCACCACCAACCATTATCTCTCTGTATATATATATTTTATTAGAAGCAGCTTGTGATGTTCGGGATCGAAGAGGACGAAAAGTAATCATCGGTACTAGAGAGAGTATGGATAAAGAGCGGTTTCTGGCAAGAAAAATACATGAATAAATCGATTCCACATCAAAAAAAAAAGAATCTTAAGACTGTGTAGGAATTAGACAATACAATTGAGTGATTTCGAGATTGTGCAGATATGTAACTGTACAATTGAGAATAGCTTAAGAGATTTGATAGATACTAGCTATGTCAATAAAGTACATCTTCTTTTTCGATAGCATTTCTGTAAAAATTTCATAATTAAACGTAATATTAATTTTTTGCAGTTAAAATTAGGTATAAATGAATTATTAATTTTTGGCAGTTAAAATTAGGTATAAATGAATTATTAAAAATAATATTACTTTATATATATATATATATAGTGAGAGATGCAAAAATGTCATGATTTGTTTGCAGATGTTATAGAAATTGTCACATACCCTGAATTATATGAGATTCTTCTTGTTTTTCTTGATGCATATCCTTTTTTATTATAATTTTCTTATATCCTTGACAAAAATTTTCAATTTAAATTAATAAAAATAATACAATTCAATTAATTTCTTTTTATTTTTAAAATAAATTGAAATAATATGTAATTTTATTTGAATTCTTTCAAATGAAATCATGAAGAAAGCAACATGAAAACTATATTATAGAAGATTAAGGGTAAATTATAATATTTATTTTTCAATTTATATTATAATTTTATATTGCTTTTTTAATTTAAATTTACAATAAAAATTTCTAATGTTTATAAAAAATCACTTACAATCAAAATTTATTTAAATTTTCAATGAAATACAAACGTGATATAATTATATATTCGTTACTTAAAAAAATGAAAAATAATGCTATTTAAGTTAATTTTACTCTAAAATCTATATAAAAATAATATTTCTAATCTAATTACAACCCATAAATACTATAATATATCAAATTAATTAGTAGAAAATACCATTATTTTTTATTTTTTTAAGTAATGTGGATGGAGGCATAAAATCCGCGTAATGGAATGAGTCTAAGGCGTATGATAATTGATATTGCTTGTGAGCTTATTTTGTTAGAGGATTCATACAGCAGATCCCAATTAATTTGAGACTAAAGCTTGTTATTGTTATAATGTATATATAGACATTGCTCATTTGCATTTTGAACAGTTAATCATAATATAAATTAGATGTCACTTATTCAAGAGAATTGACAGTAATGGTAAATACTAAGCTAACAGAGAGTGAAGGTGAGTATTACCATAGGTAGTAATGACCAAAAGTGATGAAATGGCAGTAAAACCAATAAGGCAAGAGATGGGTATAGGACTCAAGCATTGAATATATAGAAGATGATCTAATCATCTCATGGTTTTGGAGCTGAAGGGGACAAATATCACAGAGGTGGGATTTTGGGGGGGTGAAAATTAGAAAAAAAAAAATGCATAGCATTGTTTATGGAATAGAGCTTTAGAAAAAGAAGCTGGTAGGGTGTTTGGGTTAATTTAGAAAGAAAAGGGACCACAGTACTTGTCTCTAAAAATTGGACCACAACTACAACTGTTCAAGTGCAACAAATGTCACTGTGAAAGTAGCTTTTTTCCATAAGGTCACATGGCCCTATTGGCTTTGGATAATGACCCATTTCCTATGTTCCATCTTCTTCTTATTTATTTATATGTTTTTTTTTT
>CAOGCB010095241.1:0-23866 GCA_948266635.1 Cnidoscolus chayamansa
GGGGGGGGGGGGGGGGGGGGGGGGGGGGGGGGGGGGGGTGGGTGGGTGTGTTGTGTTGGTTGGGTTTTTTTTTTTTTTTTTTGTTTTTTTTTTTTTTTTTTTGTTTTTTTTTTTTTTTTTGTTTTGTTGGTGTTGGGTGGGGGGGGGTGGGGGTGGTGGGTGGGGGGGGGGGGGGTGGGGGGGGGGGGGGGGGGGGGGGGGGGGGCGGGCCCCCCCCCCCCCCCCCCCCCCCCCCCCCCCCCCCGGGGGGCGGCGGGACTGATGTGTTATTTAACACACCTCTCTCTCACGCCCCAGGCCAATTGTAAATGGGAACTTAGCCCAAGGCCAATTGTAAATGGGAACTTAGCCCAAATATACGGGAGCGGATGGGTGAGTCTGATACCATATTAGAATAACATGCGTTAGAATAACATGCGTTAGAATAACATGCGAGAATAACATGCGTTAGAATAACATGCGTTAGAATAACATGCGTTAGAATAACATGCGTTAGAATAACATGCGTTGGAATAACATGCGTTAGAATAACATGCGTTAGAATAACATGCGTTAGAATAACATGCATGGGCCTGGCTCACCCCAAAAGTTAGCTCAACAGGTGGGAGTTGCCAATGCCTTATACAGGGTATATATTTTTGTGGGATTTAAATTTTTTAACGCTGATGGTTAAAATTCCTAGCTGAGATTCCTAAGTTGATGCTTATAGTGTAGTTAGATATATGTGGATATGTGCTTCTGCTTTTGTGCTTTGATTACTTGAGTGATGAATGTATGTCTGAAAAGATGAGAGAATACGCAAGAATATGTAAATAACGAACCGTGTTCTCAATGAGTTGATTTGGAAATAAATATCCTTGCTTGTGGAGAAAATGGACTGAAATTACTAGCTTGCATATGGATAGTTGTACTGTCAAAAGTGGGAGAGAGGAAAATTACGGGGTTGGATTGAGCAATTGTGATTGGTTGGATTAAACAATTGTGTTTTGTTGGATTGATTGTTATTTTTGCGTGCTGCCTGGAAAATAATTGGAGAATGTTTTTCCCTAAGTTGGAATATTGCCTAAATTAGGATAGATTTTTTTTTTGGAAAATTTCAATTTCATTTATATTTCTAAGGTCATTTTTGTAAAAACATGTAAAAGTATGAAAATGATTTTCACGAACAAGGCAAAGAAAATTTTAAGAAAATTAAAATGGATTTTTAAAATTTTCAATAAAATTATTCTAATCATTTCCCCTCTCCTATCTCCCTAAGAAGGAGAAGATATCTTTAATTTTCATTTGAGAGGCTTAGAAGAACAAACCTGCTTATTTTAAACAGAGACACTTACAAAAACAATAAGCATAATTATATAGAAGTAAAATAATCTTATTTCTTTTTCTCAAAGAATATGTGCTTCATTTTTTAATTAAAATTGTGAAGCAGACGATGGAAGGAGAGGAAAATTGGGAAGCAGGAATAGTAGGGATGATAAATCTGTGTGAAAATCAAAACTTAGCATTAGAGCAGCTCCCAAATCTTACTGGTCACGTCCATCACCTCCCTTGCTGCATCAAATATGAAGGCCCTTGTCCTGTTTCCCATTATTTAAAACCCAAGCCCACAGGTAACTCTCTTTCTCTTTGAAATTCATTTGCAATTTTTAAATTTCCTTATCAAAATGAATTATTTTATATAGGGATTGAAGAGGAAGGACTAGTAGTGGAGGAAGCCTATTTCAGAGGCAGGAATTTGTTGGGTGCTACACTGCCTCTTCCACCCGGTTACTCTGGTAAAGAATGAGTTCTCTCTCTTGCTCTCTCTTTTAAAGATTGCCTCAATTGCATTGGATTTGTGGAGGTTAGGGTTAGAAGGGGTTTTTCATCTGATTGTTGTTTTTGCAGGTTTTGTCCTTGGAAAGAAGAATGATAACAAACGAAAAAGGTCTGATTTGTCTGAACAGCATGCTAATTGTTGGGATTTGAATGCAAAATTTGAAAATTTAACGTATTGGAATCATGACACCTTACCTTCAAAAGATGATACTTTTCTGCGGTCCCTTCATTGGTTGTCTGTTGCACAAGAAGTAAGTTCCTTTTTTTCTGGTCATAATTTCTACACCAGTGATAACTGGTTATTTGTGTTCTATATTCGACCACAATGTACATATATTTGTCAAATGAGCATTTGAGTTGTGGAATGTGAGATTCTTGTCATATTTAATTTGCATCCTAGAATCCAACATCCCTCCATGTGGGTGGAGTCATAGTTGTCAAATCGAGAATTGAGAATCAAATTTGTTAAGTTCATGAACAAGGGATCGCGTCACGGGGCGGTGACCCTGGAATGGGATTGATTCGATTGCAGCCTTTCCTTTGTTTTGGTTCTTGCCTCTCCTGGCAGAACCTATGGTGAGTGGGAAAATGGAGCTTGTTGAGAGGGAGCTCTTAACACCTCAATTAATTAAAGAAATAATTCTTCTTGCTTTATTCAGAATTCCAACTTCTCTACAAATAGAGAGGTTTACAAGCTTAATAAGAGTCCTACTGAATTAGAATTCCTAAGGGAACTCTACAACTGAAAGTTATCCTATCTTATCTAGATATGCTACAGAAAATAAATCCTAGAAAACCAAAATAAACTTCGTAGAAACAAAATCCTACATCAACTATGCCACCTTGTCAAAAGTCCCATCCTTTACATGTCTCTTATATTTCTTTCCCACGAAGGAGTCTATAACATCCCTTCCCCCCTGAATGAGAAGCTTGTCCTCAAGCTGGAATTCCGGGTAAGCCAATTGAAATTCAGAGTGGTTCCTATGTTGCATCTGTCTCAGGTAACCACAACCAATGTACTAATATCTCCCATTTGCCTCGATTCCTGCAATACTGTAGGATGGTAGTAGGAGTAGGAATAACTTGCCCATCATGTATGTTTGGTAATGCTGAAGTACTACTTGGTGGTTGTCCTTTGAAAGGTTTAAGCAATGAAACGTGGAATACATCATGAATTTTGTTGGAGTTTAGAAGGGCTATTTGATAAGCAACTTCGCCAATGCGGCAGAGTACTTTGAAGGGCCAAAAACCTTTGGCATAAGCTTGTGACCATGTTGCTTGCTAACTGAAAGTCGGCGAAATGAATGCAAGCGAAGCCATACCCAATCTTCCGAACTAAATTTCAATTCTCTATGGCCTTTGTCATATGACTGTTTCATTCGAGTTTGGGCTTGTTGCAAGCGAAATAGAATCTCTTGGAGGACTGCATTGCGTTCTATTAAAGCTTGGTTGACTGCTTCTACCTTTGATGAATTTGGAATATAAGAGAGCAAGCTGGGGGCTTCACCACCATAAACTACTTGAAATGTTGATGTGCGAAGGGTTGAATGGAAAGAAGTGTTGTAACAAAATTCTGCCCATGGTAGCTACTCAACTCAACTTTTTGGTTTATCCCCTACGAAGCATATTGAAAATGGTTTACTACCTCGGTTTGCCCATCCAATTGGTGATGATAGGTTGAAGAGAAGGCCGATTGGTCACACAAAGGCGAAACAATTCTTTCCAAAAATGACTTGTAAACACCACATCTCAATCTCTAACAATTGTTTCGAGCAGCCCATGTAAACGAAATATATGTGCAAAGAAAGTAGTAGCTACAAGTACTGCCGTGTATGAGTGAGAAAGTGGCAGAAAGTGAGCATATTTTGAGAATATGTCAATTACCACCATCAGAACAGATTTTCCTTTTGTTTTTGGTAGGCCTTTGATGAAATCCATCAAAATGTCAGCCTAAATTTGTGTGGGTAGAGCCAAAGGTTACAACAGACCTGCAGGATGAAGATTGGAAGTCTTATTTTGCTAGCAGATAGCACAAGACTGCAAAATTCTTTATTGCTGACTTCATGCCTTCCCAAAAGAATCTCTAGGAATCCTCTGGAGAGTCTTCTGCTGCACTCCTTCATGTGCTCCATTGTGTAACCCTACTATAGTAGAGTCAATAAGAGATGTGGGTAAAAGATAGACCTTATTCTAATAAAGGATAATTCCATTCTTGACTGTCCAATCTTGCTGCATAGTTCCTCTTCAATTTGATGGCGTAGTGGTGATAGAGAAGCAATATTTACAATCTCATCACGGACAACTTCAAATAGAAGTACTGTGGGTTGGGAAATTACAAGAAGAATTCCCATCTCTTCATCACGCCGAGAAAGTGCATTGTTGCTCTCTTTTGTTGCCTAGATTTGTACTCCACCCTGAAATTGAACCCTAAAACCTTGCTAATCTAGTGCTGCTGCAGTGAAGTTGATAGCTGTTGATCTAGGAGGAATTTAAGGTTGTAGTGATCTGTTTTAATCACAAAGGACCTGCTCCATAGATATGGCCGCCGATGCTGCACGGCTTTGGCCAATTCGATAATCTCTCTTTCATAGGCAGCTATCTTGTGATGTGTTTGAGATAATTTACAGCTGAAAAATGCAATGGGGTACCCTTGCTATTGTAATATAGCTCCAATTCCTTGCTCTGAAGCGTCACATTCAATTGTGAATTCTTTGTCAAAATCTATCAAGGAGAAAACGGGGGCTTGAACTAAGGCTTTTTTTAGTTGCTGGAATGAACTGGAGGCATCATCTGTCCATGTGAAACTATTTTTCCTGAGTAATTGAGTGAGTGGTGCTGCTATTACTCCATAATCTTTGATAAATTTCCGATAATATCCTACTAATCCAAGGAATCCACCCAATGCTTTCACTGATTGTGGAATTGGCTACTCTGAAACTGTTGTGATTTTGGTTGCATCTGCTGTCACTCCCTTTCGGTTGATCACATGTCCCAAATATGCTACTTGTTCTTCTCCAAATGAACATTTGGATTTTTTAAATACAAGTGGTGTGAACGGAGCAACTGAAAAACTGTCTGGATATGATGCGAGTGCTCTTCCTATGTCTTGCTATAAATGAGAATGTCAGAAAAAAAAAACTAGAACAAATTTGCGGAGGTAAGGTTGGAATACCTCATTCGTTAAGGCTTGAAATGTGGAGGTCGCGTTTGTGAGACCAAAGGGCATAACCATAAACTCAAAGTGCCCATGATGTGTTCTAAATGCTGTTTTTTCAATATCAGCGGCTGCCACTTGAATTTGATGATATCCTGACCATAAATCCAATTTGGTGAAGTACTGTGTCCCATAAAGTTCATCTAGTAATTCATCAACAATGGGAATTGAAAATTTGTACTTTATAGTTTTGGCATTGATTTCTCTATAATCTATACAAAATCTCTAGGATCCGTCCTGGTTTCTAACACGTAAAATGTGAAAGGAGAAGGGTGAATGGCTTGGTCGAATGGTGCCTTGGCTTAGCATCTCTTCACATTGCTTCTCAATCTCATCTTTTTGTAGATGGGGATATCTATACAGGTTTACAACTACTGGTGTAAAACCGGGTAGAAGACAAATTCTATGGTCACTATTGCAGATAGGAGGAAGTCCCTTGGGCTCTTGGAATAGATCTGCAAAATCGTTGATTAAATCTTGCAATTCTCTTTTTGGTTCTTTTTGATGAATTAGATGAATATTGGAACTTAGGTCTAATTGCAGCCCATGAAAAGTGACTTGTTTTTGCCCCAACAAAGCTCATAGTGATTGTTGAAAAATCCCACCAGATTGGTCCCAAAGTCATTAGCCACTGAACTCCTAATACCACATCAAACCCATCTAAGGGAAGGAGATAAAATTCAATTGGAAAGGTTTCACTTGCTATTTTTATGGATTCGGTGCATGTTCCACCATTGTCGAGTTTTTGGCCATTGGCAACAGCTACTTGAAGTCCGCTTTGTTGTTTTATTGGTAAGCATAGTCTTCAGGCAGTAAATTGACTAAGAAAGTTGTGTGTGCTCCTGGAATCCATGAGTTCTGTAATTGTTGATCCATTAATCTCTGCTATGAACTGCTTAGTTCTAGAATTGTGCAATCCTGTGATTGCATGCAGTGAATTTTGTGGGATGTCTGGTTCTTCTGTTGGCTCTTTTGAGTCGTCTAGTTCTAGCCAAAACAATTTTTTGCATTGGTGCCCAGCAGTGTACTGTTCATCGCAATTATAACATATCCTTTTAGCCCTTCGATCTGTCATCTCTCCATGATTTACTCTCCGGATGAATGTCGTTTTACCCCAGGTGCAACTACTGCTGGTTGCATTTTTGGAACGACAAGGAGCATAAGTTGGTGTTGGATCCTTTGCAATGATCCGACTGCTTCTTTTAATCTGCTGTTTTCTTTCAAAAGCTCTAGCCAAATACATTGTAATGGCAAAATTTGGTAGATTTTGCTGCTGTTTTCTTTCAAAAGCTCTAGCCAAATACATTGTAATGGCAAAATTTGGTAGATTTTGCATCTGCATATCCAAGCGAATACCTTCGACCAATCCAGCTGTGAATAAATCCACTTGTTGATCTATTCAGACTATTGCTGCACGAGCTAACAAGCTTTGGAATTGTTTTTGATATTCCTCAACTGTCCCCTTTTGCTTTAGGTTAGTTAATTCACCTAAAGGATTAGGGCCAAGTGGTGGACCAAACCTCAAGTTGCAATATTCTTTGAATCATGCACAAGATAGCAATGTCTCCTCTTGTTCTAATTTATAAAACCATAATTGTGCTTCTCTCACTAAGTGGAAAGTTGCTAACCCTACCTTGTCACCCGCCAGTGTCTTTTGATTTGTGAAAAACTGATCACATCTATATAACCAGCTTAACGGATCCTCAGACCCGTCATATGTCGAAAATCCAACTTAGTGTATCTTGGCACACTCTTGATCCCAACTTGTTTTCAATTCGATCTCCTATTCTTGGATTCTAAATGTCAAAGTTGCTACTGCTGCTGGTTCCTATCTCAGGATTTTTGCTGAAATTTCTAAGAAATTCTTGCAATTGACGAGGAAATTCCTGCAATTGGGCTTCCATTTGTGATTCCACTTGTTCAATTCTAGCTTAATTCTGGACCTCCTGGAGAAGAGATCACATCTCCTCTCTATTTTTTGTTGAATCCCCCATGAAACTTGGCTCTGATAAACTTCGCAGAAACAAAAATCCTACATAAATGCCACCTTGTCAAAAGTCCAATCCTTTCCACGTCTTTTATATTTCTTTCCCACAACATAGTATATAACATGAATCTAATCGTAAGATTCGGTAAAATTTTTAAAAATTAATTAAAAATAATATATATGCATTATATATATATATATATATATATATATATATATATTTCTTATTGATTTTATTAAATATTCAATTATATAATAATATATGTATGTATCAAACATATAATCAAATAAATCTAATAACATTATGTTCGTCAAACTCAATAATAAATGACTTACAACCTACAAGTTAAAATTTCAAAATAAAAATAACTAAAAGTTATGATGTCATATCCATGTCCATATTTATTTTCATAATTAAGGTCAAGCCCTTCATCATCTTTATCTTCATGACAATATTTTCTGGCTCTTCTTCCTCTACATGGGCATCTCCACCATCTGTCATATCTAATTCTTCCTCCTCCTCTTCATTTGCAATGGCCTTCCTTTTCATTTTCTATCAAGTTTTGAGTTTCAAGTTTCAAGTTTGGTGGCCCCATACAACGACAACAACAACAAGCCTTAGTCCCAAACAAGTTTGTTGGCCCCATAGAAAATATATTTTTATAAAATGTTAAAAATTTAAATTTTAAAGAATTAATGCTTAGAAATTTAAAAGGTGTAGTTGTATACCTCGTATTCTTTTATTGCTTGGTCCAATTCCTTCATCATCTTCAAATCATTTATTTATATTCATCCATGAATTATCCTCAGATAAACAAGGCTCCTCTAGTTCAGTGACATTCATCATTCGACTCCATATCACTTAAAAATTTGATCATGTCTCACCTCTCTCCTCCCTTTTGGTTGCCTTAATTCAAGTTGAATATTATACTTGCCAAAAACAAGTGCATTTTAATATTTGTTTTCCTAAACAATTTCTGTTTTTTGGAATGGAAATGCTCAAAGATACTCTAATTTCTTTCACATCCAGTAGCATTATAAGTAAGACTTAGAATCCTAATAGCAAGATTGAAGCTCTTTGCATTCTTCTCCATAGCTTTCCCACCATAAAGCTAATATAAATAAATTGAGCTAATTAGACTTTTTTTTTTGTACAAGCACAAAATATAGAAAGGTTAAGTAATTTGAAGTTTCAAAATATTAAAGGTTAAATACTCGTGTCAAATAATCCCTCGCCTTTCTTGAACTTTTTTAATTGATGATCAAGCTTGTGTTAGGATGACAATTGGTAGAGAAATGTTTAGAAGATATGAGAGAGATTAGAATAGAGAGTAGAGAAAAGAGAAATTTAGTAGAGAGAAGTGAGTGTTTGGATTACTTTTCTATGCCTCAACTCCTGTACTATCTTCCTTCTTTATACTAGAATCCCAGCAACTAACTCTTAACAGCTCATTCCCGCCAAAAATACAACTCACACCAGCTCACACATACAAGTCACACTCACCACACCAACCACATGCTTATTTCAGCTTAATTCTTCTTTCTACGCCTGTAATACATAACAGCTTGATTCTTGTTTCGAGATCTGCATACATCTTCTCTATTGTCTTGTACAATCCAATTTTTACTTCTATTTCTATATTAAAATAATCATCATAATAGAAATTGTAAAATTTTACAAAGGGATTAAATGTATACAATTTTACAAGTTCCAATATGATGATTCTTGTAATGTAGTTATGGAAGTAAAAGTTAGATCGTAGAAGACAATAGAGAAGATATAACCAGATCTCAAAACAAGAATCAAGCTTGATCATCAATTAGAAATGTTCAAGAAAGGAGAGGGATTATTTGGCATGAGTATGGTTGTTTTAACTAGAGATAAGAAGCAACTGAGTACATTTTAATTTATTATTTGAAACTTCAAATTATTTAACCTTTATATATTTTGTGCTTGAACAAAAAAAGAGAGTCTAATTAGCTCTATTTATTTATATTAGCTTTATAGTGGCAAAGCTATGGAGAAGGCAAAGAGCTTCAAAATCTTGCGCTTAGGATTCTAAGTCTTAGTTGTAGTGCTACCGAATGTGAAAGAAATTGGAGTATCTTTGGCATGTCCATTTCAAAAAAGAAATCGTTCAGAACAACAAAGATTAAATGTTCTTGTTTTTGTCAAGTATAATATTCAACTTGAATTAAGGCAAAGCCAAAAGGGAGGTGAGACATATGATCCAATTTGTTTAAGTGATATGGAGTCAGATGATAAATGGATCATTGAACTAGAGGAGCCTTGTTTATCTGAGGATAATTCATGGATGGATATAAATGGATGCTTTGAAGATGATGTAGGAATTGGACCAAACAACAAAAGAAAACGAGATATATAACTACACTTTAAATTTCTAAGCATCAACTCTTTAAAATTTAAAATTTTAATATTTTATAAAAATATATTTTCTATAGCGCTGTAAATCTTGAAACTTGATAGAAAAATGAAAGGAAAGGCCATTGCAAATGAAGAGGAGGAAGAAGAATTAGAAATGGTAGGTGGTGTGGAGAAGCCAACGTAGAGGAAGAAGAGCCAGAAAATATTGTCATGTTAGAAGATAAAGATGATGAAGGCTTGACCTTGATTATGAAAATGAATATGGATATGACATCTAATGGCTAGATAACTTTTAGTTATTTTTATTTTAATATTTTAACTTGTTGGTCTTTTATTATTTTGAGTTTGACAAACATAATATTATTTGATCATATGTTTGTCACATATATTATACATATAATTGAATATTTAATAAAATCAATAAGAAATATATATAAGATATATATATGTATATTATTTTTAAAAATGTTATTGAATCTTACGATTAATTTTGATTCTCCATTCTGTAGTTACTATTACCCCATATGTTTTCTCCTCTTTATAAAATCCTTCACTCAATAATAACTTCCTAAACAAAATCCACGCAAAGCAATCTCTTCCTTAAGAAATGTTACATGCTAAAAATGGATTTAGCAGTGGAGACCTGTGTGTCTATATATATAGAGTTAAAATTGAGTTGAATATAGAAGGATTGGTGCAAGTGACCTTATTTAGATTGGAATTGCTCTTAACATTTCTTCAATGCATTTTTATGCCTATTTATTAACTTGCAAAAATGAGTTCTTGAGCTGACAAATTATGGATTTCTCAGTCGGAAGATGGATTAGAGGGATGTTTGTTTCAACTTTTACCATAACTTTTTATCTGTTTAATGATTGACACTCAAGTACAAGAAACTAAGATAGTCTATTGCTTAATGAAGGTTCTGTGTCCTAATTTATTGGACCTGTGCTATTACGTCGTCTTTAATAATTGATTCATGGAATAAACTTGCACTTATAATCTCTAGGTATCTATGGCTTCTTGCCGTCTTACACCAGAATTCCATTTATGAATTATCCATGCAGCTGCACAAGCCAGTAACAGCTGAAGATTTGGCCTCTGCTTCTATCAACATGGAGAAAAAGATATGAATTGCTTAAGATATTTGGGGACTTTCTTGTTGGATATTTTGCTACTTTAATGTGCTGATCCAAAATTAGGTTACTATATTTTAGTTTTTTCCAGTAGAATTCTCTATGCAGTTATGCAAACATGGAGACATGTGCATGTATCTGAGAAATTCAAATTTATGTTTTACACTGGAAATGGACTTCTGGTCCACTTAATTGTAGCTTATTGTGGATGATTGTGCATGATGCCTTACTGTAATTATCATTGACAAGCAACCATTGTCTCTGGATTGGTGTAGTGACCATGTAATGTCAACACTGTTGTACTTCTCCCATCAAACTCTGAAAGCTAGGAAAGTAGACTAAAATTGATTTCCCTTTTTTCCTTTAATGTTAAAACTCATTGTGAAGTTATTAATTCAACTTCATTGTAATTTGTGCAATGTGAATTTTGTTATGGCATCTTACTTTTTAAATTGCCTAACTGTTTATAGACCACCTTGATCTGCTAGTAGCATTTGTAATGTAGGAAAACTATACACTCTTTTATTTGAAGTTATTTTCAAATCAATCCAATTTAAAATATTTAAGTTTGAATGAATATTTATTATAATTATTAATTCAATTTAATAGTTAAAATTAGTTGGATTATCTGTTTGAATGAAATTTAATTTGATTATTGATTTTGTTATACCAATTGAAAAATTTTGTAAGATAAAAAAAATCATATTAGCCATTTTTTCATATATAACCTTTTTATTTCATATGATGTATTTTTCATAAAAAAAAATACACAAAATACACTCAAATTATAATTAAAAATTATTTCATAATATATTTTTATATCTAAAATATCATATATTTTTAAATAGTAAAATAATAATAAAATTAAATATATATTCTCTAAAATGAGAATTCTATTTTCAAATAGTAGAATATTATTAATTTTATTAAATTAAAAATTTTAAATTATATAAATAAAATTATTGATAAAAGTTTGGTTGAAAGAACTAAAACAAATATAAAGTGGTAATAAAAATTGAAAATTTTTAGAAATAACATCATAATAGATTATAACTTTTTAAAAAAAATCACTTGATAATAAAATTTAATTTAAAATATTAAATTAATTTGAATTGAATTAACTAATTGAATCGGTCGCATTCAGATAAGAACACCTCTAAATAATGCAATAGGATACATATTGTCCTTCTCTTTTGGTTCCTCTAAAGATATTGGAGAACTTCAAAAGGCCATGAAACTAAAAAAAATTTACTTGGAACGGCTATACTAAGCAAGATTTTATATATATATATATAATTCTAATATTTTATAATTTTTTTATAATTAGGATTCAATACTCTATCTTATACAAATATTCTATCATTTAAATATTATATGATTAATTTTGCTACCTATAAACAAAGTATTAGAGCTGTTATCGATGGTTTTTTTTTTTTATCATTACTTCTTTGGAGTAACGTTGAGAAGAGCTAAGAGAGATGGATGAGATCTGTCCAAGAATGCCTCAACGACAATGCAAAAGAGCCCAACGACAATTGAATGAGCCTTCAAAGCTTTATCCAGGCATGGCCTTTATGATATTTCCTCTAGTCGGTAGCAATTTTAGATGGTGGTCGAAGTCATGAAAATAGTTTTAGGAGCTAATTAAAAGCTTGGTAATAATTTGGGTTTTAGACTGCCATTGGTGCTAGGGTTCTGACTGCTCGAAGGTTACCGATGTTCTAACAACCCTCAATATAAATATGTGTATAAATATTATTCTAAATTTCATTCATAATTATTATATTAAATATATTAAACAAGGTATATAATAAACATGAAGAGATATTTAAATATCGATCATTAGGAGACATCATCATATACCCTGCTAGCACATAACCTATACATATATTACATACCTTAAAAATATATATCAAACTATAAAACTATTATTCAAATTAAAAATTTAGGACATCAACATAATATATTATTAATTTCTAGGGCACAAGCATGGCTAACTTTATATGTCCATGTCTAGAGTATACCCTCACATCTTCTATAAATCCCTTCTAACCTATATAGACTATGAAATGGGATAATCTATTAGAAGTACCCCAATGAGTAGATATAGAAAAAATATTTATAAAATTATATCATTTCGTACATATGAATATATTATGCATCAAACATTTCATATAAGGTGATTTTTTTTGCCACCAAAGACTTCCCAATCCATAAATATCTAGCTTGCTCGTAAACTCCTCAAGACTTCCTCTTAAGCATAATGCCATTAGTGCCCGGCTGTAACAGCCCGACCTTACTAGACTGCTATTGGCGTTAAGATCTCGATCACCCAAAAGTGAAGGAAATCCTAAGAAGCAAACATGTCATCATACGATATTTATCATTTCAATTTTTCACATTTTAGTTCATTTCATACATTTTCATTCATATACATCCATAACATTTCATAAATGTTTGTAAACATGCATGCATCCATAACTATATTAGGTATGAGGCATTATATGAGAGAATGCAAATCTCCATCACCGTTCAGTTAAATTCATACATCATTAGTTACAATGATCATATAATCCTACACCTAACTATAAAAGTTATGGTTATCATCTTAAAAATTTTTCATTACATGACTCATTTTCCAAGTGGCGGCAACAACTACACATAATCTTGTCCGACACTATCCTTCTTTTCGAGCCATTACAACATCCCCATGAAAAATGGGTAAAAAGGGAGAGGAGATGGGAAGAGGACATATAAAAGAGATAAGTTATTTTGAAATAGTTTCGTGAGTAGACACATAAAATATTCATTCATTTATAAATCATTAAACAATTCATTAACTTCACACATAAGGTGATTTTGTCTCTATAGACTTCATTGCTGGTTACCAAAGCAACTCCTCAGGACTTCATTCATATTAAACTCGAACTGCCGAGAAACTCCTTAAGACTTTATTCACATTAAACCTGAATTGCCGAAGCATATCCTCGGGCCTTTGTTATCATTAGGTATAGCGCCAAAATGTTCCTTTCGACTTTTTTTGTCTTACTAGATACTGCTGTCATGAAACTCCTTTTGGCCACTTTGGTCTTATTTTACCTTTACCATTGTATCATCATTCATTTTCCATCAATTCATTATTCATTCGTTTGATGCCTGTGACTCATCCATAAATCATTAAATCATCAAAGAACATGTAATTATGCAATATAAATATCTCATAAGGCTAATGCAAGCAACCTAATATTATGATGCATGCATATGCCATAAACGTTTCTTTTATTTGTGTCATTTAATCATAAAGGTTTTACTACATTCACTCACTTGGACTATTGCCTCTTAATGAATCCTTATCCTTGTACTGCTGCCTTTAATTCCCGAGATGAGCCATTTAACCATTTTTAGACTATAAGACATATTCTCATACTTTTTCACATAACATTACATCATTTCATACTTTACTTAATACTTACTTTTCGAGTCATTTGTTTATACTGTTCGAAGCTAAGAGGTATGGTCGGGCTTACTTGGTTCCGAGCCATAACCATCGTCCCATTGAGGAATGTCATGATCTCATCCCCTAGTTACCTAATCATAATTCTAACTGAACGATACTTTATAATATCCTTCAACTAGTGAATTATAACCTCAACCGAACGGTGCCTCGATAGTATCCTTCGGTAATCCTCATTCTATCTTTACTAAACCATAAAATTCCTCAAGGGCATCCAGTATGACTCGGTCAGAAGCTTAGTTCTACTTACTGGACTACTGTTCCGGCTACTGAAAACTAGATTTTTCCTAGAAGGTCAAAACAAACTTCCTTGAGTTTCTAGTTTAACCATACTTGTTAAACTCACATTTTCACCTGGAAACACATTCCTTAACTTCTATTATCACCTTTTAGCGTTAAACATCAATATTTAATAATTTAACATGGAATCAAGCATCAAAATTTGTCATTTTTGTTCATTATCAACCCGTGATGATGATTTTTGCATTTTTCATTCAAAGCACCTAAACCTATTACTGATTCCACATGCAAAAACATATTTGGTGTTTACCAACTTAAACACATACATGATACTCCATTTCATCAATCAACAATCATGCATTAACACGATTCATCTAAGATTGGGTTGTACCTCAAAAACATCGACATTCTCTAATCTCTCTCAAATCTGCATGCATGTTCTAATTTTCACCCCATCACCCCAATACAAGCTAGGAAAATGCTAACTAACCTGTTTTTAGAGCCAATCAGTAAGGGAGAGCTTTAATCACTCAAGTCCTATAAGTTCTCTTTAATGTGAGTGGTATGATCCTTGATTTGCCACTCCTCGTGTGTTCACTTTGCCTATTTGGAGAATTCACACACTATGAGCATTTTTAGACTTTGTATGAATTTATCTTTCACATTGTAGGTTTTTTAGGTACAACTATTATCACAGGAGAAGGATTTCAGCGTGAAAACCTTCTCTTACCGAGACCTTTTCCCTTTTATAAGGAGGTTGGCTAGACATAGGGCTAAGAATCGAACTTATGGTTCAATTCCAAACCGTATTCATTGGATTGTGCCCCTTTTTCCTTTTTGGTCCTCCAATGTGCTTTTATTTTTCATTTTTACTTCTCAATCATTTGTAACTTATTCTTTTAACATTTTAATACTTATTCACTTTTTCAGCCCATTTTCTGAATATTCCCTAGATATTCCTTCCCAAAATTTGGATTTTGATGACAGAGAAGTGTCAGGTGTTACATTATCCTCCTCTTTAGGAACATTCATCCCCAAATGTTCATCATACATACGTTGCATTCATAGTTCATAACCATTACTCATATAACATGAACACATTCTTTATACATAATTCAACATCGTTTCTTTTACATATCTGGCATTTCATCAAGGAAAAATCAATTTCTTATCACAACTCTCAACTATGAAACAAATGGGGTTACTACTAAACCTTAGATTCCCTAGTTTCCTAGATACATTCCTCTACATTATGGTGGTTCCACAATACTTTCACCATATGTATCTCTTTATTCCTCAATCTCTTAATCTGTGTGTCTGGAATCCTCACAAGTTGCTCTATGTAAGTGAGGTTCTCTTGAATCTCGAACTCTGGTTCTCGAAGAAACTTGCTTAGATTCGACACATGCTTCCTTAGCATCGATATGTGGAACACTGGGTGAATCCTTTCCATAGAGGCAAGTAAATCAATCTTGTAGGTAACATCACTCAACTTCTGAATTATTTCGAACGGTCCGATGTACCTAGGAGCTAACTTAGCTTTCTTACCAAATCAAATCACATCCATCATCGGAGACACCTTTAGTAGAACCATGTCCCCCTCTTGAAACACAAGCTACTTCCGTCTAACATCAGCATAACTCTTTTGCCTATTGATTGCGGTCTTAAGTCTTTCCCTAATTATGGTAACCATCCTGTTGGTGATCTCTATAATTTCAGGTCCAGCCATAGCCCGTTCTCCAACCTCTTCCTAACACACTGAAGATCTGCACTTCCTTCCATACAATGCTTTATATGGAGCCATTCTATGCTTCAATGATAGTTGTTATTGTAAGCGAACTCCACTAATGGTAGATGTTGCTTCCACGAAACTCCAAAGTCTAACACACACATCCAAAGCATATCCTTAATTATTTTAATGGTCCTCTCTGATTGCTCATATGTTTGTGGATTGAAGGCCATGCTAAAGTCTAGCTGTGTACCCATAGCACTCTATAGACTTCTCCACAACTGTGAGGTAAACTACGGTCCTTTGTCAAATATTATAGACACTAATATATCATGTAATTTGATGATCTCCTGCAAATAGATCTATATAAGCTTATCCACTGAATACCTAGTTCTAAACGGTATGAAGTACAACCCTTTTGTCAGTCTGTCCACTGTGACTCAAATTGAGTCACATTTGTTAGAGTTGATAGGTAATCCTATTATAAAATCCAAAGAGATGTGTACCTAATTCTATTCGAGAATCGTTAGTGGGTTTAGCATCCCTGCTGGCTTGTAGTGCTCCAAATTTACCCTTTAGCACACATTGTATAATGATACGAACTAAGCAATCTCTCTCTTCATCGAAGGCCACTAATATACTTTCTTTAGATCTTGGTACATCTTCGTGGCTCTAAGGTGAACACTATACCAAGTATCATGTGCTTTCCTCATAATGTCTCCCTTTAATGTAATGTCATCTGACACACATAATCTATTTCTAAAGTGGAGAATGCCTTCATTGTCAAATATGAATTCCTCCCTTTCCCTTATTTGCAATGTTCTTGCTATTTTGACCAACTCTAGGTCTTCATGCTACTTCTGAGCCACCTGCTCAAGAAACAATGGAGTGACTCTCATTTGTGCCATTAAGGCACCATTCTTTACTATCTCTAGGAGAAGCCCCTCGCTAATCAGCTAATAGATCTCCCTGACCATTGGCCGATGTATTACAGTTATGTGGGATAAGCTACTATATGATTTCTGACTGCAGGCATCTACAACTAAATTCGCCTTGCTTCAATGATACTATATTATGTGGTCGTAATCACTAAGTAGCTCTTCCCATGTCCTCTGTCTTAAGTTTAATTATTTTTTGCTTAGAAGATATTAAAGGCTCTTATGATATGTAAAGGTCTCACATCTTACCCTGTAGAGGTATTGCCTCCATATCTTAAGAGCAAAAATCATCGCAACCATCTCCAGATCATGGTAGTTCCTCTCATGCTTCTTTAGCTATCTCAATCCATATGCTATTACTTTGTCGTTCTGCATTAGAACACATACCAAACCCACTCTGGATGCATAACAATACACGGTGAAGTTTCCCCTGTCTTCGATAAGGCTAACACTGGTGTCGTGGTCAACTTTCTCTTTAATTCATTAAACTTGCCTCATATTCTACCAACCATATGAATATTTGGTTTTTTTTGTGTTAATCTAGTTATAGGAGTAACTAGGAGAAATTCCATACGAATCTCCTATAGTATCCAACCAAACCCATAAAGCTTATGATCTTTGTTATTATAGAGGGTATAGGCTAGTCTGCTACTTCCTCAACTTTTTTTGGGTCTACCTCAATGTCATGTTTTGACACCATATGACTCAAGCAAGATTTGCTCTTTAACAAAAACACACACTTTGAGAACTTCATGTACATCTGATGCTCTTTCAGTGTCTGTAGCACCATCCTCAAGTGTTAGGCATGCTCTTCCTAGTTTTTAGAATACACTAGGATGTTGTCAGTGAAGACTATCCCAATGTAGTCCAAATATGGTATGAAAATCCTATTCATGAGATCCATGAATGATGCCAAGGAGTTTGTTAACCCAAATGGCATTATAAGGAACTCATAGTACCCATACCTCGTCTTATAGGCAATCTTCGATACATCACCCTCCCCAATCCTCAATTGATGATATCCTAATCTCAGATCTATCTTGGAGAAGCAACCAGCTATTACCCAGTTAATTGTTCCCAAATCATGGAAGGCTTCCAACCCAAAGGTTTGAAAGTAAATCAGTGGTGGGAAAACCTAACCAACAATTCATTTTTTCATAGTCTAAAGTTAATTCTTCCCCTTTATTTCTAAATTTAATAGAAAATCTTCTCTCATCTACCCATTCAAGAGAAGTAAACTCTAGACTTACATTAGCATTATCGGGAAATCGTAATTTATTATACTCCTCAACATGAATAATTCTCAAATATTCTTCTACTTTATCCAAGATACCCATGCTTTGTAAGAAACTTCTATCAAGAATATACATACTCGTGAAAGTTGACTTCATTAAGCGTTCAAATCGCCCTCCTTCCTCCTCTGTGTAAATAAGAAAATTTGCCTTGTATTTTTTTAGTGAGGTCTTTTCTTTGGGGCGCTGAGGAAGAAGAACCACCAGGCTTCTTGTTGGCTCTCCTCTTGAATGGCATGATTACAGAGGGATGAAGAAAACAGAAGAGTGCAATAGATTGTGTTCTTACAAAGCAGAGAAAGAGAATAAAAGAAAATAGAAGAAAACAAAAGAATGGAGAAAAATATTAAGGAGGGTGCATTCTGGGTTTGTAAAAGAAGAGATTAGAGGGATTTTTCTTTGTATTTTGGAAGAGGAATGTGGTATTTATAGACGAATGGTGGGTAACGGTAAATTTTGGGAAGGGTTGAGGGAGTTAAATGTGAAAAATCATGTGATTTGACTGAGAATTAGTATAGAAAATTGTTACTGTTAGGCAGTCGTGCTCATGAATTGTTGTTGTCGTGGTTGCGAACAGTGCTCCAAACCGTCTGCTTCTCTTGGAACTTGTATCGCGCACGCGAAGGGTTTGATTTTGTTCGTGAGTATCGGTCCAAACTTTCTGCCTCTTTGTTAACTTTGGTCGCGCTCGCGAAGGATTGTAGAAACCATTGTCGCGGTCGCTAATTGTGGTCCAGACTTTTTGTCTCTTTGTGAACTGGATCGCGCTCACGAATTGTTTGATCGCTGTCGCGAGTTGGGCTTCCTGAAGACAGAAGCTAATTTTAAAAAAAAATCTTAACCTTTAAAAACCAACCTTCTTTTCTTCACATGAAAACAACATTGTTAGTCCTTTCAAGCCTTATTTTGGCTTGTCTTTAAAGGAAAATAAGATAACATAACATAACATAAAAATAAAAATAAACACACTATATACACTATTTACATCAAGCACTGACATCTTTAACTTCAACTTTCATGTAAATTTACTTGGGGTGGATTATCAATTTTCTCTCCCAAATAAAGTTGACACCTTTGTCCATTCACCATAAATGTGGAATCATTTGTTAGATTTTTCAATTCTAAAGTTCCATGGTCCAAAATTTGAATTACTTCAAAAGGTCCACTCCAATGTGATTTCAATTTACCAGGAAATAAATGTAGTTGTAAATTAAACAATAACACTTTATCTCCTACTTTAAATGACTTGATTCAAATATGAGAATCGTGCTACTTTTTAGTTCTTTCCTTATATAACTTAGCATTTTCATAAGCTAATAACCTGATTTCATCAAGTTTATTTAATTGAAATTTCCTTTTCATTCCTGCATTAGCTAAGTCAAAATTCAAAGCCTTAATTGCCTAATAAGCTTTATACTTAAGTTCCAAAGGTAGATTACACGCTTTACCATAAATCAGACGGTATGGAGACATTTCGATCAGTGTTTTAAATGCCGTACGGTATGCCCAAAGAGCATCATCTAACTTTAGGGACCAATCCTTACGAGATGAATTGACAGTCTTCTCCAAAATCCACTTAAGTTCACGGTTTGATACTTCTACTTGACCACTAGTCTATTGGTGGTATGGGGTAGACACTCTATGGTGTACTCCATATTTTTTCAAAAGGCTCTCAAAAGACTTATTTAAAAAATGCATACCTCCGTCGCTTATCATTGCCCCGTTGAACCCCAAACCGTGTAAATAATGCTTTCAAGAATTTAACCACAGTATGAGCATCGTTCTTTACACAAGCTTGTGCTTCCACCCATTTTGATACATAATCTACGGCTGCGAAGATATAACTCTTACTTTGTGAAGTAGGAAATGGCCCTATGAAGTCGATACCCCATACATCGAATATCTCCACTTCAAGTATGTTAGATAAGAGCATCTCATCTTTCCGACTTATGTTCCCTACTTTTTGGCACTTGTCACAATGAGAAACAAATATCCGAGCATCATGGAATAATGTAGGCCAATAAAACCCGCTCTTTAAAATCTTTGCAGTGGTTTTATTAGTGCAATAGTGCCCTCCATATGGACTTGAGTAACAATGCTTAAGTATACCTTGAACCTCAGTTTCACCTACACATCTCCTAATCATCCCATCCATGCATATTTTAAACAAGAATGGTTTATCCCAAAAAAAGTTTTCACATCTGAGAAGAACTTTTTCCTTTATGCATAAGTCATATCAAGAGGTAATATATTAGAAGCAAGAAAATTTGTAGTGTCAGCATACCAAGGTGTGTGAACATGTTGTACTAACATCAAATTTTCATCCGAGAAACTTTCATTAATGTCCGTAGACTCTCATATTGGTCCTTTCTCATCTTCGAGACGCGATAAATGATCGTCAACCAAATTTTTAGATCCCTTTTTATCTTTAATCTCAATATCAAATTCTTGCAATAACAATACCCATCTAAGGAGACGCGACTTAGCATCTTTCTTAGCAAACAAATATTTTAGTGCAGAATGATCAGTATAGATAATAACTTTTGATCCTAATAAGTATGATATGAACTTATCACATGCATATACTATAGCCAACATTTCTTTCTCCGTAGTTGTATAATTCATTTGAGTACTATTTAAAACATGGCTAGCATAATATATCACATGTAATTTCCTATCTCGTCTCTATCCTAAAACACATCCAACAACAACATCACTAGCATCACACATAATTTCAAATGGTAATTTCCAATTAGGTTTTACTATAATTGGTGCACTTACTAATGCATTCTTCAAAGTGTTAAAGGCATTTTACACACTCTTGTGAAAAATCAAACGGAACATCTTTGACAAGTAAATTGGCTGACGGTTTGGCAATGACAGAAAAATTCTTTATGAATCTCCGATAGAATCCTGCATGACCTAGAAAAGACCGAATTCCTTTTACCGTAGTAGGAGGGGGTAACTTTTCTATGATATCTATCTTTGCTGTATCTGTTTGAATTCTATCCTTACTAATATTATGCCCCAATACAATACCTTTATCAACAATGAAGTGACATTTTTCCCAATTGAGAACTAGGTTAGCACTTTCACATCTCGATAACACTAGGTCCAAGTTTTTCAAACAACTCTCAAAATAATTAACATAAACAGAAAAATCATCCATAAACACATCCATGATTTCTTCCATTAAGTCATTAAAAATAGCTGTCATACAATGTTGGAATGTTGCAGGTGCATTACATAATCCAAAAGGCATGCGTCTATATGCAAATGTACCAAATGGACAAGTAAATGTAGTTTTCTCTTGATCATTTGGAAATATAAAAATCTGAAAATATCCCGAATATCCATCTAGAAAGCAATAGAAAGCATGACCAGCAATCCTTTCTAACATTTGATCTATGAACGGCAATGGAAAGTGATCTTTCCTTGTGGCCGAGTTAAGCTTCCTATAATCTATGCATACCCTCCAACTATAGTAGTCCTAGTAGGGATTAATTCACCATTGTCATTTTTTATGACAGTCATCCCCCATTTCTTAGAAACACATTGAATCGGACTAACCCATTGGTTATCTGAAATTGGGTAAATTATACCAGCGTCTAACAACTTTATAATCTCCTTTTTCACTACTTTCTTCATGTTAGGATTAAGTCTCCTTTGTCTTTCTGCCCTAGGTACATGTCCCTCCTCTAGATGAATGTGATGCATTACGCAGTTAGGACTTATACCCTTAAGGTCAGAAATTTGCAATCCTATGCTCTTAATCCTTTTCCTAACAATATTCAACAGATCATTTTCTTGATCCTCAGTCAATTTGTTAGAAATGATTATTGGAAGTGTGTGATCTTTACCTAGAAAGCATACCTCAAATGACTAGGTAACTCCTTAAGGTCTACTACTAGTGGTTTTTCAATTGATGGAGGTAACAGTCCATCCTCCCTAAATAACATTTCTGGTCTTATATTCTCAAAATCATCAACTTCATCTTCATTTTTATGCTCAGCATCATCTTCTAATGCAAACATTTCATTTACACATGCATCAATTATGTCAATTTTCATGCAAATACTTTCATCCATAGGATACTTCCTGGCATTATCCATATGAAACTCAATACATCTACTAATGCCTTTCCCGTATTCATAAATGGTCTTTCTAAAATAAGAGGACATTTTTCATCATATACAAAATCAAGTATAACAAAGTCAGTTGGAAAAATAAACTTATCAACTTTAACAAGCACATCCTCAATAATGCCATAAGGTCTTTTGATAGATTGGTCAGTAAGTTGTAACACCATATTAGTGCATTTTGCTTCATCCTCTAAACCCAATTTCTTAAAAATAGATAATGGCATTAAATTAATGCTTGCTCCTAAGTCACAAAGGTACCTCGAAAAATCTACCTCACCCAACCTACAGGGTATGGTGAAACTTCCGGGATCCTTAAGCTTAGTTGGTAATTTACTTGAAATTATGGAACTACAATCTTCAGTTAATGTAACCATTGACACATCTTCCTAACTACGTTTCTTTGAGATTAACTCTTTAATGAATTTTTCGTAGTTTGGAATTTGTGTAATGACTTTCATGAAAGACATATTGATGTGTACATTTTTCAACTTATTAATGAAGTTTAAGAATTGCTTATCTTGCTCTTGCTTCTTGAGCCTTTGCGGAAAAGGTGGACTTGGTTAAAGAACTTTCATATCGTCATTTTTTTTTATCCCTACAAAATTTTCTTCCTTGCTCGGTTCTAAAACTGGCTCAACAGGATCAGCGCTCAAAATATTAGCATCAATACCCAAAGGAACTACATTTTCTATAACTTTTTCACTTCTTAAAACAGCTGCACTCATATTCTCCCTAGAATTCTTTTCAGTATTACTTGGAAGATTCTCCATCCCACGTGATGGAATAGCATTGGCAAGTTGCCCTACTTTTACTTCCAAGTTATGTATAGATGAAGAATGATTTTTGAAAAGTTGGTCAAACTTATTTTCTAACCATTTAAAAATTTCATCTTGACTATTCATTCTTTGGTTAATTCCATCCAAAAACTTGTCAATTTTATTTGTCAAATGACCTATCCTATCATGAGGTTGATTGACTTGATTTCCTCTTTTTTGGTTATCCTTATTTCTCCAAGAAGTGTTGGAATAATTCCTATAGCCAGAATTATAATTATTCGAATAAGGATTATTGTGAACTTGTACTTGGATATAGTTCACATGTTCCTCCATATTCGGATGATTATAATTACATTCATTTGATACATGTCCCATTTGATTACAATTATCACAACTAAGAGGTATAGATTTATTTATGTTCAAGTTATCAATCTTATGTGCTGTTAACCCCTCAAGCTAAAAAGTATTTTGATGATAATAAAACTCAAAGGAACTCTAAGGAAGTTCAAAGCAATCAAGACAAAAGAGACATATCAAGCTGTATAAAATGAGCAAGACATTAGGATCAATGTACAGATGTTGAAAGATTTGAGGTTTGCCATCCGTTTTTAAAAATCCACTCTTAGTTTTTACAAAAACAAATATCACAGAGTTGAAAGTAGAACCTAACATCTCATCTGAGCCGAAGTTCTAA
>CAOGCB010095306.1:0-13636 GCA_948266635.1 Cnidoscolus chayamansa
TGTTAGATCTCTCTCAGATTTTTCCCCTAAACGTACCAATCTCAGACCTTTGTGCAGTTTTCTCTTTTGGGTTTTGCTTCTTTTATGGTTTTTCGATTTCTTTTTTCATTGCTGTACCCATTTTCAGTCCGTGTATTTTCCTGGTTCTTCTTTCTTCGCCTTCACTCACTTTTGCTCCTGTTTCTATTTCTCTCTGCTCGAGGTAAGCCTATTGTTTCCTTCATTTCCTTCTATATTTGTTGGGTTCTTCTTCTTCTTCTTCCTTTTTTTTTTGGTGGGTTGGGGAGTTCATTTAAGATCCTTGTTTTTATTTTTTGAATAGCAGATATTATAAGTGAAAGATGTTGCATTGCGTGATGTTGCCATTTTCTTGCCTAATTGTGAAATGCATGTGGTGGAATGGCCCTTTTTCTGGAGTAGTTTGGTCTTTATCATAAGTTGTAGAAGGGAAAAATGAATTATGTACATGATTTTCCTTTATGAAATTTTAATGTTTTGTTTTTTTCTGAAAGAAGGGTCTCGTAGATTATAGCTGATTTTTTGGGAACATTCTTTTTCCTCTGTACTTTAGGAAAAAAAGTTTGATAGGATTTAAGTTCATCTTTTTGTTTGTAGTTTTTATATTAAAATGATTGAATTTATTTGAAGCCATATTGATGTTTTGAGTTAAAACTTCTTCTTCTATGTCATCATTTGCCACAAGACATTAGGAGCCTTAATTAAAATGATTATATAGACAATAGGCAAAATCTATCACAGCAGAGAAACACAATGGTGTCAGTCTCTGCCTTACAATGCTATTTACAGATATTAGTTTCTTGCTTTTGTACTTTGTATTAATGCTGTCTCTTTTCCATGCTTGTTTTAAACAGTTTTGTCTACACCTGGCACTGAGAAATAGCCATCTTCCTTCTCTTGAAGAAAATGGGGATATCACTTTCATGCCCATTGGCTCAGTTTTATGATTTGGATAGTCGTTTAGATGCTGCTCTTGTAAAATCAATGGCTTATGGGGATGGAGATATGAGGGCTGCTTTGAGTTCTGTTAGTTTCAATGGTCGTGGTTCAGAACCTGATATGATAGGCTTTAAAGAAAGAGATTTGGCTACTACATTCTCTTCTAAATCTGTCACTTCAGAAATGGTTAATGAGTTGTTCTCTGGATCTATTAGTCCTGAAAGTGGAGAGAAGGATGAACAATTGACAACATTTGATGGCTTATCTGAGAAAAATGACCAGATACCATTGCCTGAATCAGGGATACAAAGGCACCAGGCTGCACTGAAGTTGCAGAAAGTGTACAAAAGTTTCAGAACCAGGCGGCAGCTGGCAGATTGTGCAGTTGTTGTGGAACAGAGATGGTACTAATTTGCATAACTTTTTAGATACTTGTCAGAAATGAGAAATCATTTTCCTCACCATTGAAAATTTTCACTCCAGGAAAAGCTATTACTGTTATTATTATTATTTTTTAATTTTCTGTTGATTGAATCTGTTTATTTATGTAAAACGATCACAATCCGTAGGTGGAAGCTGCTTGATTTTGCTGAACTCAAGCGAAGCTCTATTTCTTTCTTTGACATTGAGAAACCAGAGACTGCTATTTCACGTTGGTCAAGAGCAAGAACAAAGGCTGCCAAGGTAAATTTATCAACAACTTGATGTATGATTTGATTATAGTCCTACTCCTGTTCTAATCTTCCAGAAGTTATTTAATTTGTACAGGTAGGAAAAGGTTTGTCAAAGGATGCAAAAGCTCGGAAGCTTGCGTTACAGCATTGGCTTGAGGCAGTAAGTTAGAGTCTTAAAACAAAACCTCTCATTGAAGCTACTAGAGCTCCTTTAACTTTGATTTTGTTGCTTCCACTGATAGATTGATCCTCGGCATCGCTATGGCCATAATCTTCAGTTTTATTATGTTAAGTGGCTCCATTGTCAAAGTAAACAGCCTTTCTTCTATTGGTAAGATTTCTTGGAATTGAGAATGAGATAGAGATCTTTGCTCAGCAATGAGGAATGTGTTATTTACAGTTGATGTGTCAACTCTAAACCCACAGGCTTGATATTGGAGAAGGAAAAGAAGTAAATCTTGATAAGTGTCCTAGATCAAAGCTTCAACAACAGTGCATAAAGTATCTTGGTCCTGTGAGTTTCATCCCACTTTTATCATTCTCTCGTGTTACTAGTCATGATTGGACTTGCAATTCTTCTAATTTGAACTACAACTACCATTATCTTTTCATTCATTTAATTTGATCTAGAGCATGTCCTGGTCATAGGTTTTGTTTTCCAAGTTGAAACAGATTCTGGGAAAGCTAGTTAACATTACAGTTCCTTTGTATTATATTGGCTGGAAAAGGAATGAAATGTTAAAACATTTTACAAATAATGTTTACATCTAGCTTTCTTATCTCTTCTGCTTTGGATTAGCTGGCCATGGCATCTATTTATGAGTAGTTTTTGTTCCTTTTCCAGACTGAAAGGCACGCTTATGAGGTAATACTGGAGAATGGGAGGTTTTTCTACAAGCGAAGTGGGAAGGTTCTTGATACAACAGGAGGACCAAAAGATGCTAAGTGGATTTTTGTTCTCAGTACATCAAAGACCTTATATATTGGTCTCAAGAAGAAAGGAACTTTTCAACATTCAAGTTTCTTGGCTGGTGGAGCTACTCTGTCCGCCGGAAGATTAGTCGTGGAAGATGGTGTTTTGAAGGTAGATCAGAAACTATGGTGTTTTGAGATAAATTGATGAATTGCATTGAGACTGTGTTCATACATTAATATGATTCTTCCAAATTCGTAGGCAGTCTGGCCTCACAGTGGACATTATCTTCCATCAGAAGAGAATTTTCAGGCGTTCAAATCCTTCCTTAGAGAACAGAACGTAGACCTTACTGATGTAAAGGTATAAATACGTTTCTTTAGTGATTTAATAGGTTCTTGAAGCACTGCCATAGATTTATTTTCACAAATATAGAGGCTAACCATTGATGAACTTCTCTACTTGTGTTGTTTCAGGAAAGCCCTGAGGAAGAAGAAGAAGAAGAAGCCATTACCAAGAAGGGTAACGGCATAAGTTTCCGAGACAACCAACTAGAGGCAGAGTTTTGTAAAGACACCAAGGTGACAAACACAGAACAAGATCCTAATTCTGAAGAAAATACTGATCAACACCCCATAAAAATGTTTCCTGAATTACGCTCAAAGCTCACTAAACTTGAGATACCAAATAGAGGTGATATGTGTGAAATTTTCAAGGAGGTTGCAACAACTGAACTAAGCAGTAATGCCAAGCCTCTTAAATCTTCCATTGATGATGGTTATGAATCAGCAGACGATTCATTTTTCATAGAAGAAGATTTCATGGTTCTGAAGACGAATCTTTTTGATGAAGATCAAGAAGAATCAGAAGAAGAATCCGTCCCAAAAGAAAAAATACTGAAAAGGATAAATTCACATAAAGGAATGAAGTCATATCAGCTAGCTAATCAATTATCCTCCAAGTGGACTACAGGGGCAGGTCCAAGGATTGGGTGTATGAGAGACTACCCATCAGAACTTCAATTCAGGGTTTTAGAGCAAGCAAACTTGTCTCCAAGACCTGGAAGTGACTACTCAACACCCTTGACGACATCCCGTTTTAGCCCAAAGAATTTGACACCAACTTCAGCATGTAGAGGAACAATATCCAGAAGTCCCTTTACTCCAGCTCAGGAGGTATTGTCACCACCTTCATCTCCTCAGACTCACCTGAGCTAGAGAAGGTTTTATAGGATTTTCCTTTTTTTTTTTACACTTTTTTTTAATTTTTTTTCCTGCAAAGGGATTAATCAGCATTTTTTAAATTAAATTAAAAAATTTTTGTTGTCCCTATATTTAAATGTTCTCTGGCATTTAGGGATTAGGCTTCTTGTGCTTTTTGTAGAGCTCCTCTTATTGAGTTCTCTGTTGTTGCAACTGTATCATCCTACTAGTTATTAGTAGCAACTGCTCTGTATTCAATTAAATACTTTGTTATTCACCTTAAATACGTTCTTTATTATTTATTTTATTTTATTTTATTCTCGTTAAAGCAGACAATAAACAAGTTTTTGAATATGATATCTGGTTGGTTGCTGTGTGCATAGAATTCCATGAAGTTTTTTTGCAAGTAGTGCAATGAATAACTTCAATATCTCCCTTCACCCTCTTTGGTTTAACAAGGGCGGAGAAAATCAAATTTCATAAATTTCATTATAAATGTGAAATTTTTATATTATAATTATACAAATGTTGCTATCTCAATGCCTGAGAACAACCATTTCATATGAAAACAAATAGACTGCTTCCCTTTAGAGATTCTCACCCCACCACATATGCTATCATGCTTGTGCAAACCTGATGTAAAGCCTCTAGTATCATCAGCAAAATTGAACAGAGGGTTTTCATATGATTTGAGAATTGGACAAATTTCATTTTTCTTTTAGCCATCAAGGAAGAGAACTAATACAGCAGTGTTTACTGCTTATTACATGCTACAACAACAAATATTAATTTGTAATCAAGGCAACAATATACATACAATTACTCTCTGTGCTCTAGAAAAGAAAAATCTATATAAAAGGAAATATGATATATTCAGCATAAAAGAGATTCCATATAAAACGGTAGAATGCAGAGATTGCTTCCTGCATATCAGAATCAAGCATATAATCAGTATAGCACATTAAAAATCGAATTCTCATTATTGTTATTTGATGAGATCACATCTAACAAGCTTTGTTTGTTGCTGTAACATAATTAAGAAAAATAATAACGAAACAAGTTCCATAAACTAGTGATGACAATGAGCCTGTTCCTGGGGTTGGGGGAGGGACCAGAACCAGGCCAAACGAGGCCAGTTCCCCACAGTTCAGGTTTTGGTTTGATCCGGGTGATGCAATCTCACAGTTGAACCCTTTCAAACTGGATCAAACCTTTTTGGCCCAAATTGCTGGTTCATGGTGGAGAAGGACCAGGACCGAACCCCCATATGGTTCCAATCAGTTTTGGGCCAGTGAACTGTTGACCCATTCTGGGTTCAACCCAGACTGTGGCTGATCAAACTATAAGTTGCACCTAATTTGCTATTTAATGACATTAACAGTAGCTTAGAATGAAAAGAATAGGCAAGTTTGAAGGATAAGATATGCAAAATCCCTTCAATAAAAGTTTGAACGTTTCCATGCAATGTCTGCCAATAGAAGGGTCTGGATTCTGCACTTTATTATCAAGTGAAGGCAGGGGACATTAATTGGCAATAAAAAAACTTGAGGACAATTAAAATTTTATATCATTCCAGCAAAAATTTCTATTTCCCTTTGCTACAGTTCACATTGGAAGAGCGGGCTGGAAAGAATAATTACAGCCACATTTCCTTTTCTGCTTCCTGCTTAGCTTAAATAAGCTAAGTTGGAGTAATTTTGCATTGTTTTTTGTATGTTCATATAAGCATGTTCAGTTGACATAGTTTAAAGCTAATTGGGACAGTTAACACTAGGCTAAAAAAACTGATATCAAGACTTTAATTCTTTTTCACATGAATGGCTTGTGTAAATGGAAAGTATGTATTCAATTGATACATGCATTTAGTATTGAAAAGACATGCTAAAAATAAAGGTTGAGATTTTTCTAATCTCTCATGCATTTAATTTATCTAGAGGTAGTGCCACTTCCAATAGTTATAGTCCATATGAAGTGCATTATATTTAAAAAGACAGTTTTTTTTTTTTTTTTTTTTGGTATAAAAAGGATCAAAGAAAAGATAAAAGAACTTCTATTTTCTGAAAATACACTTTCAGGAGTGGTCTCCTTAAGGTAGAGTAACTGAAATAGAACGTGAAAATTAAGTGGTCTAAGGCTTTCCAATGGTATAAAGTCAATGTTTTTAATTGCATTAATGAAATCTAATTAAGCATTGGTATCATTGGACCCAACTTCTCTTTGATCTTGAAGTCCAATATATCTCACAAATCAAGGATGAATGAACTTTCTTTATGTTTGGATGGCTGAAAAATTGGGAGGAAAATAGAGAGGGAAACAAAATAAACTTACCAAAAAAAAGGAAAATGGAGGGGATGGAAAACAAGGGAGGAAAGTGACATGTAGGACGTATTAAAGATTCTCTCAGAATCAGGAGAAAAGTGAAAGGAAATGGAATAAGTTAACTATCAAGCCAAAAAAAAAAAAGTACTAGGAAAACATCCGACGTGAAATGAATAAACAATGTAAATATTCTAATATAATTTCTTGCAACATGAAGATGTTGACATACCTTTGTGTAATTTGCTCGTTCCAACACCCATGCCTGAGAAAGAAAATTGGTTTCCATGTAAGACAAATAAATTAAAATAATGTCAAAGTAAACAAACATAAAAAGTTAGATAAGATCTAGACATGAAGCGAACACCATGTACTGCAACATTATATGAATACATTTATCAATTTATTTTAAAATTCTTTACTTGCGTATAAAAAAATAGCAGCAGAAAATCAGCACCCTTATTGTTTTGCATGTTAGACAAATGACCAACCGACCTAACAGCTGATATCTGTCAAATTATGTGAAATTCTGAATAGTTACTTTGGTTTTATAAACGACCTTAATCTGGCAATAAACTAATCCACTAGGAAGATCAAGCCTATATCTATCATATAAAAAAAAAAAAAAGCAGTAGTCATCATGTCAGTTTTCAACTAGTGAACCTAGCATGAAATTATGATTACCAAGCAACTCTTCACTGTTCAAATTGCGATTTTTTAGAATTATATAATAACAACTAAGGAAATTAACAAACCAAGCCACGAGATACGGTTTAAAAGAATTGGAGAGCCAGTTTGCAGGGGTGTAAACTGTAAACAGACTAAGTATTAAGTTGTTCAAACTTGTTTTTACTTGATTTTATGTGAGCTCTGGCTCAAATTAAGCTTAAACTTCATTGCTTAGGCTTTATTAAATAAAAGGTATTAATCAATTTTAGAGCTGAACACTTTTTTTTTATTATTATTTCTAGATCATTTATGTACACTTTTTGCATTAAATTAATATAAAATTAGAAAATATAGTGCCCCTATCATGTTATTTGCAATTGATATAGGACCTAGTCTCATTTTTTTTTCCCTTGTTCTTTTTGTTTAAGTTTTTCCTTTCTCGAGAACCTATGTTATAAAACAAATATATTTTGTTATAATAATTTATTGCGGTCATATAACTTAATTTTCTAACAATCCCATAACATATTTAAACCTAAAAATACTACTAATATATTATAAAACCACTTAAGTTTGATAGTTTACAGTTGGCTTCCTATCATGCTTGAAGCAAGTACATAAACAAATATGAACGACCTGCCCAAAAACATTTTCAGGCTGAAACCACCTACATCATTTATGGTTTATTTACTAAATGAGTTTAATTTTCATTTAAAATCATCCTTTTAGCTTCAACAAGATTCCAAACAACCTTTCATAGAACTCGTACGCAATTTGTTTGCCAAGTTCAAAATCCATATGCACTTCCACCATTTTTCATTTGTTCTATAGAATTTTTATTTCTTATACTCCAGTAAATTTGTATTTAAAAACAAACTAAAGGCCAAACAATGTAAATTTCACATGCTGATCTCTTTGTTTGTGGAACTGCCTGCACTACTATGACAACAGAAACCAAGTTACAGGGATTTGTATGGTAAGCAGTAACAGATTATGCTCCTCCCAAGAAAGTAGAAACAATCATTCAGGACAACAATTAATTATGAGGGTTCTTATCACGCTCCTAAGTAAATGAGCAGGATAAATGGCTTAAAGGTGGTGTAGGCTCTGTTCCTAGATCTGCCACATAAGCAAAGATAGATGGACATCATGAAAATGCTCCAATCTTATAATTGTTGTATGAGGAGAAAATAGCTGAAAGAAAAGCCTCATACAGGTGAAACCGGTAATGTGCCTATGAAAAGGCAGCTTGGGTGCAAAACCAATTGGAGAACTCTCTCTGTTAGAATGGATTGTCATATCTCATTTCATATTTCTTCCTACATTATCCCCCCTCCTTTTTTTCATGTAAAAGAATGCACATTGGAGAATACATGAGAGAATGGATAGCCAATAATATAATGAAACATGTATATGTAAGGAAGGAAAAAACTTAAAATAATGCATTATAATGAAGCTAATCAATCCCATGAAATACACCTGGAATATCAGGCATGCTGCTAGGATTGTATGTGCAGGTATCATTAGGCTTCGCCTGAAAGCCTGAGAAAGATGTGAGGAGGATTTAACCTTAGGATCATATTAAAAGTTAGATGAACTCTATAAGTGATAACCTTTGGATTGTCGCATAAATAAGACAGCCTTCAAAGAGACCTCGCTTACCTGTGGCATGTAAATTGCTGCCCATACAGCCCCAATGTAATTCAAAAGCAAAAGCCCAGTACCAAGAAATGCAATGTTTCTAACTCCAAGATTTGTTGCCAAAGTTGATATCTTGTACCTGCAGTGATTGTGTCAAGAGAGATATATCAAATTTGATGGGAACTTATCTATATCTCCCACTAAATTTGTTAGACTGCACTAGATAAGAACTTTGAAAATAACATATTAAGCATAGGAGAGCACATAACAAGAATTTTTTATTTTTTATTTTTTTTAAATTGAAACAAGCAACCAATGAGCCTTAGCTCAATGGTAAAAACTGGACTCCAAGCCTGTGATTCTCAAGTTTGAATCTCAGTCAAAGCTAATTAGATCACAGAACTGTCCATAAACTGGAATGTGGTTCATCAGTCAATGATATTTTACAACTAAAAATGATCATCAATTTATGCAACTTACTTGCGATCCCCCTCTACATCTGGAAGATCTTTCGTTATGGCAATAACCAGTGCAAACAAAGTCACAAAGGTCGTGATGAAAGCCACAGGTGAGCTGCAGAAATTGAAGCATGGACATGAGAAGATTTACCAACAGTTTCGCATGGTGCACAGAGAGAATTATGAAACTTGATTAAAATGTTAAAGCCAACACTTATAGTTCTTAATCTAATATATGCGGTGCTAGTTTCACTGTGCTGTAACTTTGTAGTTCATTTGATTATTTAAGCAAATATATATATATAGCGAGAGAACTAAGTAGCTTTTCCTCAGCACGAATGTTCAAAATATTATTGTTTGTAACAGAGTAACCAATGCCTAGGGTTCAGAAAGCATTCAATATGTATGCAATTCAAATAATATGATGACTGTTATGACAACAGCTGATAGATATGACACAAATGTCTCCCAAAAGGCATAAAACCTCCAAACATGCATCAAACACACATCATAAGGCAAGACTTTATCATCACGGAACTTGATTCTGATGGTGGGATCTAGATTCTAGACATCTGTGCTAACGAAATTTCCACAAAATACAACAAGTAATAGCCAGACCTTTTATTGTCTAATCACATGTGCAATTTAACAGGATCGACATGAACCTTTGAAAACTATATAGTAGACTGCATAATGCTGGAATTTATTTTCAGAAGCAACTGATTTGCTTATTAATATAAATGAGGATATAGATAGGAGCATCAAAGATGCAACATTTTTTTATATTTCCTATGCCGCATTCAAGAGTCAAGCAGTCAATCTGCTTAGACCTCACATTACATGGGTGCTAACTTGGAGAGTTCTTCCTCTTAGCTAAATTATAAGTAATATGCACAAAGGTAATGCACCTCCACTCAAATGAAAGTCCAAGGGCTGCTCTTGTGGCATGATATACTCCAAAATTGAGAAGAAAACCACGCACCTGCAAGATTATGTTCTATTAAAATTTTCACTGCAGATAACAATTTTTCACAGGCAGTGTTTTCTATAGTTACTTCGATTTTAACTCATGGTGTTTACAATTTGTACGTTTAACCACTGAAGTGGACCTTAATAATTCATCTAACAGTAGTTACTATCTGAGTTATTACTTTGTAAAACAAAGTTACTTAGAAGCTCCATTCACAGGCACTGACAAATTCAAATTTGCAATGACAACCTTAGCTCAACCACACTTTAATATCAAATAAGCTGTCTTTCATATTAATTGACAACATGATAGCCAATGTACAAATTTACACACATCACTAAAAAAAGACTTATGCAAGAATACAATGATGATGATGCTGATCTAGCGAGCATGGAAACTTAAAAGAGTTTATTCAGAATCACTTCTGAACTTCTTTCTGTTTTACAAACATCATTATCATCTCATTTAACTACTTCTATCTCCTTTCAATATTTTTTTTAACTAAAATTAATCAACATTTTCTAATAACTTTATATTAACCCATATACTCATACACCAAACAAAGAACTTTATATTAGCTTTTCCATGGCTTCAGAAAGTAGTTATTTCTATTTAATACTATATTCTATAAACTTAACTGCCTTTATGTATCAATGCAACTTGAGTATTCCATCTTTTCCTCTGTTATCAATATTTTGACTTTCAGTATAACTGGGTATAAACAGCAATCTTGTTTTCCCATATGACAAGTCGATATCCATTGAATCTCATGTGGAGTCAAAATTCAATTACCCATGGAGAACCACATTAATTTATTAATTGCTGAAGAGAGAATAGGCATAATTGGAAGCTATACCGTAGCAATTATGAGAAATGCTACAACAGCATATTTCTTCATTCTAAACGGAGGAACAGAGTAAATGGTTCCCAAGAAAAGGCCAAGGCAGTAAAGAGAAGTGATGAATGGACCAAAGTTTAATCCAACAATCACGATTCCAGCCACTGCAAAAAATATCACCAGCAACCATGCTGATTGAACAGAAAGATCCCCTGCAGCTATAGGTAAATAAGGTTTATTAACCCTGCAAAGAGAGAGAGGTTAACTAAATCAAAGACTTTAATATTCACATGTTCAAAGTTGCTAAATGCTTGATAGATGGAATTTTGGATCTAGGCACTCAGATTTTTATGAGCAACCAGTAATCTGAAAATAATTTACAAATGAAGAGGCCAATACGATAATCTAAGATATATTTGTATGTTTATGAGAAAAACACATAATCTGGAAGAAAAAGAATATATATTCCAAAACTCATGCTTAAAATATAATACAGAATTAATGCCAAAAATAAACAAAGTGAACAAAGACCATGTAGGAGAAAATTGCCATTGCCACAAACAAAAAAGAAACATGATTCATAGAAAAGGTAACTGCCAATGAGCAAAAGTCCTAACTAATCCATTATTCCATAAACATGGCTTAAAATTGCTGGATGATGATGATAGAAGAAGAAGAAGAAAAAGTAATGGATATAAAAGAGAAATTAGAGAAAATTTTATTTGCTATTAGATTATAAAGAAAAAAGGATTGCTGTCATATGATCACTTACAAATAGTTCGATTGCACTCAAGAGATAATATTAGTATGAGATGTAACCCCAAGACAATAACTTCCAATAAATTAAATTATTAAAGGATGACTATTCACCTATTTATATATTGCAATTAGACTTATAATTAAAGTATTTATTGTACTTGTCAGGGAACCAAAATTGAAAATTAGCAGGGAAACTAAAACAATTGCACAGCAGAAATGCAAAATTTAAGAGGCATGCCCCACCAAACCTCCTCCCTCCATTAACAAGTTTGAGAATGAAGTCCACCTGGCTCTTAAGAATCGAATTTTGGAATTCAAGTGTTCTTCCCAATGTAATTTATGATAGTACTAAAAGATAACTAGATAGAAAATCGTGCTGCATACTTGTCAATTCCAATATCATAGATCTGATTGATGCCAACTATATAACCATTCCCACATATTAGAGCAAAGAGGCCGGAGAATGCCTTCAACACTAATGACCACTTTATCAGATTTGGATTCTCCAGCAATGCTCTAGCCACCAAAGAACTGTTAACAGAAAAAAATGACAAAATTAAGCAACGTGCAGTATAGACATCATTTTGGCAACAGCATATACAAGATAAAACTACATACGTGGACCCTAGAGCTGTGCCACGAATTGTATGAGGCCTTAGAAATCTCCAACATGCATCTTTGAAATCTGAGATTTTGTTTAGTACTGGATCAGATCCAGCAGCTCCAACTTTACTGCAGGCCTGGCAGAAGCTAGTTTCACATTAATGTTATCTCATAGACCAGGCTAACCAGTAACCACTCTGGGATATAAACATGCTGATCAAATCACATCAACTACCATAGCAGCTGAACAGAAAGTAAACACCAGAAAGTTACACACAGGGCATTGGAAGCCTAGTAAAAAATGACAGCACGCCTCTAGCAGCAATTTCATGTGAAAAATAATGACCTCAGTATAATAGTAATCATCCTATGCATTTGCAGTGCATCTTAGTACTTGCATTATTCTCATCAATTTATATAAACAGACTGGATTCAATTGCTTGTTCATTAACAAAATGGACAGCTACATCAGCCATTGCAAATCAACTGGTCATGACATAGGGTTTTTTGTTGCGTTGAGATCAAAACTGAAACTAGCAACACAATTTCATGACCATGTACAAATCAAGTAATAGCTGACCATGCATATACACATCGTTGTTGAAATCACCAGCACAAGCAAGACATGCTTTGCAGATTACCTTTTCTCTTTGAAGTGATAAATTAAAAAATGAAGTAAATATTGATCCAGATATACAATTCAAAGATCTTCCTTTTCATTTTGTTTTTATGAATATAAGCTTTGAAGCTTTTATCTACTTGTGGTCATTCTTGAAACAAAAATGTGTATGTGTATGCATGATTAAAAAATTATAGAAATGCATAATTAAGAAATATGTAATATATCTTTCATTTAAATTATTGTATTTTAAAATAATAATAATACGCCAAAATCTTAATTAAGTCTATTATCAAATAATTCTTTAAAAATGCACAAACATACTGAACATAATGTAAGAAAAAATAAATAAACTTTAACATTTATATTTTCAAACTGAGAATGATCAACCAATAAAAATATTTAAAATTAAAATAAAAATTATACAAATTATTTAGCATTAATTTATATTTTTTCAGAAAAATAAATACATTCACATGTTAGATACGATAAAAAATTTCAATTGAAAAAACTAGAAGAGGTAGCAGCCATCCTTTGCTATGGGGACATGGGGCTAGAGCCCTCACTAATTTATGAACCCTTTAGGGACCAAAAGCACCAGTATATCAAGTTCAAATATCTAGCTAAACTAGCACAGACGTCAGTAAACAAGCAAAGCACAAAGGCAACTTCAAATTAACAGAAATAGAGCATACCCATATAAAATTTGGCCTAAAACTTCTTCTTGGTGCGAAGTTTAGGTAGCTTTTGTGAGTGTAAATTCGAGCTGAATGCAAAAATTTAGAACATTTTGAGAAGGAATCAGATAGTGATTTGGTGGTAGACTTAATGGGTATCTTTGACTGGTGCGGATAAGTTATAGATGAAATTCTAAAAGAAGATGAATGGGAGAATGCGAGCTCCATTGACAGTGACACCTGAAAAGGGATTGGTGATAACTAATAACTGGTGATTAATAGCAGTGGCAATGGTAGCTCATTCTCGCACTACGTTACTCCCGTTTCGGTCCTTATGGTT
>CAOGCB010095348.1:0-11135 GCA_948266635.1 Cnidoscolus chayamansa
ATATATATATATATATAAATGTATATGGCCAAAAAGTATATAAATAAAATGGCAACAGTGACTACCGTATAGTACAAGTTACATGCTCATGGCTCTGGATGATACATCCGATTCACCTTCGTGCAACTCTGCATCAGCAGCCTCAACATTTTCCTACAAACACATACAAGTAATTAGCTGCCAAGCAAATTTTGATTTCCATTTTCGGTCCTTTCTTTTTCTTTTTCTTTCTCTCTCTAATACAGAATATTGGATGGGTCCAATATAGTTTCTTTAATATATTAGGAGTCATCTCACCTCTAATATAATAATATTGTATCTTAAAACCCAGTTCAAACAAAGCAATACACCAAACCACGTATTATATATGTACCGATGATTCCTTCAACTTGTATTCTGCAAGGTAACGCTCCAATGCACCATCTCCACGAAGAATTTTCCCACCGCATCCAGGAGCAGTTACTGAACCTACAGACTCCTCATCAACTACAACTGCGTCTATTCTATCACTTCCTGTTTTCACATCAGGAATCTGAAATGTGAAGCGAAGTATGAGTTCCAAATATCTGTAACCAATTGCTTTGCTTTGGCAGTATATCTTCCACCGCGGGGGAAAAAAGCCTTAAAAGTATCACATACCTCATACATGGCTTCAGTTAGAATACTTTCTAGTATGGCTCTTAAACCCCTAGCACCAGTATTTTTAGCCATTGCCTTTTGAGCAATCAATCTTAGTGCTTTTTCAGTAAAATGTAGCTTCACCTGAAATATGATTTCCAGTGCTCTGAGAAACAGAGAGAGAAGAGAAAAATAAACGGAGACAGAGATAGAGTATCATACAGCATTCATGCTAAACAATTTCTTGTACTGCTTGCCTAGAGCATTTTTTGGTTCTGTGAGGACCTGTCAACCAAAAATAAGAAATTATACAAGAGAATATGTTGCACATGCAAAGTTCTATGTTGTCTGGCTTGCTTACTTTAAAGTGAAACAGACACACAACATGCCCAAGGCACATCACATGTAAGATGTAGGTATGCACTTGATAAAGCGCAGGGTGATCAAGGTCTCCATGTTCTCTAATAGTGGCGAAAAACCAAACGTTTGCAATTACCATTTCAAATATGGAGATTTACAAATGTCAAATAGATATTAATAAATACAATATAGATGGAAAATATGCTCTTGAACTGCTACTTTGCACAATGATGAAATCAAAACTCAATGAGGCTTGTTAAGCAAAGCCCAACTTAGGATGCTACCTAGTTTAATACATTTTATACAATCTAAAAGTTGACATTATTAAGCCCTATATTTACAGTTAAATACTTGTCATAGGACTAAATCTCTACATTCAGTTAATGAGTTATCCTATAATATTCCGAATGACTGGCCATGCATTCACAAACAAACCAAATGACCCAAGTATTCATATGCAGCCACAAGGACATGGTAAGGGCAAAAATCCCACAATTATACCAGTGGAATAAACTATTACCCGCACAAGTTGGTCCTCAGTAAGAGCTGTCAAGCTAACTAGTATAGGGAAACGGCCAATAAACTCTGGTATAAGGCCATATGCCACAAGATCAACACTCTCAGCCTGCAATTAAAAAATCAACTCAGGTTAGTAAATGACAAGGATTTTCCATCCACAACTTTCCAGCTAAATAGCCAACATCCTTAACTAAGTCTTATTAGAGGAAAAGAGGACAGAAAGAGAGTTGTAAGTTTCAAGTTCCCATTAGACCGACTTGAAAGATATCCATTCTTACAGATTCAAGCAAAGATGATGTGACTGCAGCATTAGTTACTCCACCTGCTCTCATGTTGGCACGAACAGGTGCTCCAAATCCAATTGATGAATCTTGACGTCTGATAAATATCACAAAAAATTTCAAGTTTCCAGTTTAAAATGCCCTAAAACATAAATAAATTTTATTTCAGAGTTTCTTATGGGAGCATTATAGAATTTAGAAGATATTACCTCTCTGAAATGGTCTTCTCAAGATCCACGAATGCTCCACCAACTATAAACAAGATATCCTTTGTATCTATCTGCAGGATATTGGTGACATTGAAATTTAAAAAGAAAAACTTTCAAAGTAAAATACAACTTTGAATAACAAACATTTTCACATTCCGGTGATGACAATTACAACTTTGAATAACAAACATTTTCACTTTCCAGTGATGACAATTACAATTGAAAAGTTTCCTGGTTCCAGGTAAATTCTTTCCAGAAATATGAGTTGCCAGTTAAAAAACATATGAGAAGAAATTAAATATGAACTGAATAATAAACTTGTGGTTTTGGTCTTTTAGACCATAATTTTTCAATGGAAGTAGTTATTGTTACCAAATGATGAGGAACAGACTAAAAAAAAGAAACTCATCAAAAGTAGTTTCAAACTTTCAACTATCAGCAACGAAGTCTGTAAACCTATTTCTTCCTCATGTGAGCCCCAATTCCGAACTAGTGGATTTGATTACGTCGTTCCTTTCCAATTTCACAATACTGTTATCATTGAGGCCAAGCGTTCTTACTTGATGTGGTTCTAAACAATTTATACCACTTGAGTGAATGTCATAATTATTCTACCACTCTTGATCCTACAGCTTGAGTCTACTTGTTCTTCAACACCTACACCACCTAGGCTCACACTCCATTTTGAAAATATTCAAAAAATCTAGACAACTTGCAAAATATATTTGTTCTTTCAGGGATTATGAAGTATCAATTTAATTGAATAACACTATCTTCTGGCTTAGTGAACACAAGACCCACTTTTCATGTATTTTTCAAATTTACCAAATCTTTTAGTTTGAGCAATTTTACCCAGAACCCCAGATTGCAAAATTAGTTCAATTCTATGCACCAATCAAAATTGAAAACAAAAATAATATTTTATTATTAAAACAAAAAATATATATATATAGTTTTATATATTTTCTCCCTTCCCTCCCCACCCAAAAGAAAAAAAAAATAAAAAAAAGAAAAAGAAAAAATAAAACCAATCATCCTTGTACTCAGTCACCAATCTATGATACAAACTATTTTACAAACCCGTAAAATCTTAAAACTAGTTTCTACGTTCCTAGAGTGGAAGGAAAACCCCTTTTCTTCACTTACGCTTTGCCCTTCCTAGAGCCAATCAATTTTCACACTAACTACCCTTAAACCCCTAATCAAATAATTATAATCATCTTTTAACCCAAAAGTTTTAGTCCCCACCATTGCATTCATTACCTTCCTTCTTGTTGCCACTTTTGCCCTTATATCTCACCCACATTGAAACTCTAGATTAGTGATTTCTCCAGGGATGACAAGATTGCTCGCTCCCTCTAGCAAGCTTCCTATTTGCAGGTTTATAGTTGGGTGACCCTTGGGTTTACTACCAGGGACATTGGGCATTGTTCTTATCGCTATTGTTGTTGATTTGTTGGAGAGGTGCGATTCATCTGTTGTTGTTTGAGATGGATCTTCAATAGGATTATTCCCATGAAATGGGATGCTATGGATGCTTTAACAAAGCTTATATGGTGGTGATATTTAGGTAGAATTGGGGATTTAGCGTAGCTGGAGATGTGGTTTTGCATGGTTCCTGGTTTTTCTTTTAAAAAATGAACAAAAAAGAAACAAAAGTGAAAAAGAATTGTTAATGTAAGAACTAAACCATACCAAATAAAACTTGCTTTACTAATCGGTTTGGCTTCAGTTCTTCATCAATAACTTAACCAGACCATATTGCAATTGTACAAACTAAAGAACCAATTTTTTACACTTTTCTATAATTTCAATATAGCTATATATATATTTATATGCAATTAAGAATATAATGTGTGTACATACAATAAACATAAATACATAATTAAAAGATGCACATGCAGAAACCCTAAGAACATACAAATTAATGGTTTCTTTAAAAAAGCAGTGTACCATCACTAGATTAAGTGAACTTGATAATTTTTTTGGGGTCGTTACCTGTATGTTATCACCTCGTGGATGCTTCCTAGCCCCCTTCTCAGGAACATTCACTATCTGAACAAAAAGAGGACCCTAATTTTTATTCCACAAGAAAGTATCAAGCAGACAGTTCTAAAACTAATTCCTTTCGTCCCAGGTCAACTACAAAAAAAGATTTCAAAAAGTAGTTCTCGTCCACAGCAATGGCAATAAACACTCCAAGGAGCAAGAGAGTACACTTATACATAGAAATGCTAAGAAAAGTCAAGGTGTAACAACCAGCATAAACATGTGATTATAATTAACATCCAAAAGGATTATGGTATGTTGATATCTTTGGCCTTGCATTTGTACCTGAAGAAATCCTTCATAAAAACAATATTCCTAATAAAAGAACAAAGACACAAAGGAAGAGAGCCAGAAAGTGCTAAAAAAGCCAAGGCATGAAACCAGCATAAAAATCTGAATAAATTAAAACCAAGATATTACGGTATGTCAACATCTTTGGCCTTGCACTAGTACATAAAGAAATACTTCATAAAAAAAATATCCGTATTAAACGCCAAGGTAATAGTGGCAATCTGTTCCATCATATTTCTTTCCCCTTAATTTTGTAGTTTCAAAAGCAAGGGTTAACAAGCCATGTGAATCATAGATAAAAGGTTCTTGTTTGGCAATTAAATCCAAAAATTATATATAGGACTCACTAAGTGCTAGGGTTATCAATGAAATTACATAATTCACTAAGGAGTAACTTGTGACCATCCTATCAAAAACTTTTATATTATTAGATTTTTTGTTACAATACATTGCCTTTCTAAAGTGCCAACTGAACAATTTGAGGAAATCAGTAGTTGAAAACCATATTAAATATCAGTTCTAGGGAATCATAGCGTAATTCTTGTTCGTTTATCAGGCATCAATGTGAAAAAGATCACCTCTTCAGCTTAGCAAAAGACATGAAGTTTAATAAGGGAAAAACCAGCACTATCAATATGTATATTCTTCGCATATTTGCAGAATTGATGACAAAGACGGTTGAGATAATGAGCTTAAAACTTGCAACCAGTATGACTACCAAGTAATAAAAATGATAGTAACATGTCAGATAATTTTATATCATTTAGAATGACGTTAAATTAATTTTCAAAAGTACTAGTTGTAATTTTCATCATATAGTGGAAATGGAAAAGCTTAAATCTCTTATAAAGGAATACATGTCAATAATTAATTAATGAGTTATTACAAATATTGATGTCACTTCATGAATGTCTATGAATAGATATAGTTTTCAGTCAAACCATTACCATCATCAATAGTAGAGCAGTTCAACTTGTAAAATTGTCAAACTTGGCTAAAAGATCTGTCCCTGAGCCTAACCTAATTAATTAAGGCCCATCTAATAGATGGTCCAACCTTGGGATCATAGTAGTAAAGTTATCCCTCAAGCAAACCTATGGTTCAAGGCTCAGCAAGCTCTAACCCTAATGCCTTAGCAACTAGGTATGACCTTGATCCAGCTGCAAGACTCCAGGAAGGTATACCTTTATTTCCACCTTAGGCAAGTACTTCCATTGACCAAAAAAGGGGAACTGCTTGACTTGAAATTTGCCAATCTACCTAAATCCAATATTGATGACCAAGAAGTTTTCGGACTTAGTATCACTAATGATAACTTGTGGATTTTAATCTCTCTCTTCATACATTGTTTTCAATATTATCTTATCATATCTCTCATCTTAATTGCTTTTTGTACTACTCCATTTCTAGATCTGAAATGATACTGTTTAAATACCATCAACAATGATACGTGGATCATTTATTATAGTACTTTCAAGTAATATATTTTTTTATTATATGTCATCATGTTTAAAGAAAAGAAATATCAATATGTTATTTAGGTCTTTTCATTCTTAATTTTTCAAAATATCTTTTTTTCATTAAATTTTATTTTTTTTTGCTCTTCACTTCACTTAGGGATGCGCCTATGCCTTGTGCCTTACATTAGCCCCAGGGCTCCGTTGCAGTTTAGTGTGCCTTGGGCCTTTAATAGTTATGCTTGAGATTCATATTTCCTACAAGCTCAAAACTCCAACTTGGCCTACATATGTATATACCATTATTGGTTTTTTTACTTAGGCTAAGCCTATAACCTGCCAAAATATGCTTGAGACTAATCCCAAATAAAAATGAAAGCTCTTCTAATATTATTCAAATGGAAAGTCAAAAAGGATGTCTATTGAACTAATAACCATCCAAAAAATAAAATGTCCATTGATGGAGAATGAGTAATAATATAACATATTGACAACAAATGCTCGCTATTATTGTTTCCTTTTTGCTTTTGTACATGTTACTATCACATCTAATATGAAAAAAGAATTTGTTGTTGAAATATTAATATTAGCACTAAAATAAATAAGTGAACCTCATTTTTGTTAAAATTCTAATGAAGTTCATGTCTTGAGTACATAGCTATTCTAAAAGTATTATTACAAAGTAATCCCAAATTGACTGTTAATTTCTAGGGCAATTTGTTAACTCCTACTGGCCACATAAGATCCCTAACCTCAATAAAACTTTGGAGTATAGTGTAAGATGGGAGAAGAAGCATCCTAGATAAATGTCACAGTTTTGCAATATATAATTGCTGTTCATCAACTTTGCTTTCCCATTCACATGTGCTTTCTCTAATCTCTACTGAAAGGATTCTCCACCAAACCTATCCTAACAAAGGTCTAAGGCACCCCTATATATGTATATGTAGCACACACACACACACACACACACATTTATGTATATATAAGACTATAATACCCGGTCATGGTGGACAATGGAAAGTTTAATTGCACCAGCCTTCCAATTTCAAGTACTTGATTAAAATTAGAAGTCAAGAGACTAGAGGTATGCTTGGCACTGTTGTTTGAATTGCAGTTGAGAAAAGCACTACCTTCAATATGTTCATTAAGGGCTATTAAAAGTTGTTCAAAGTGAAATTTGACATACTTTATTCATAATTATTTCAAAACAGCTAAATAGAAACTTCAAACTACTTTTTCTAACATCTAAAAGGGGTACTTCTCTCAAAAGGCAAAACTGTTCTGAACCCATATCCTAAACAGTCAATAATTTTGAAAGTTGTCAAGTTTGAGAATCAAATTTATATGTTGGCTTCTTTGTATGAACAGATGTAGTTAACAATAGAATTTGGTCTCCTAATTTGCTTGTCCAGATCATTTTGTAAAAACAACATTAGAAAATCCTACGGTTAGCAAATCCAAACCATAACTGAAGTGGTAAAAGTTGGGACTTATAGCTTTTAGCATTTGAGGTCTTTAGCCACTAGGTATCAGTAACTAATTGCAAATGCTAATCCAAACTGACCTTTAATGCTTTCTCACTTAGATTAGTGGGATCGTCATCATTGCAAATAGTTGTGGCCACCATCACCACAACCAAAAATAATATGGTTTTACAATTTTGGAGGGAGAATATATATTTAACAGATAAGTATTCTATTTGTTGCTTATATATTATAGCAGATCCAAAAACACAATAGCAACTTTTAGAAAAGCTAAAAAGTATGATCAAATAGTTCCTAAAATCTCCACAATCAGTAAAAAAAAAAAAAAAAAAAAAAAAAAAAAAAAAGAACAACTTGATGGAAAGATATCAAACAAGCAAATAGTCAATCAATCAGCACTGTAGAGATGAGTTACTCACAGTTCCTTCTAGCATTTTCAATAATGCTTGCTGGACACCCTCACCTGAAACATCTCTGCTAATGTTTAAACTCTCAGCCTGCAGAATGACCACAATTAAGAAGAGCTAGTGCAAAAATAACACCTAATATTGAATTACGAGATGAAAAGACAGAAGTTCAAAGAACCTTCTTAGTTATTTTATCAACTTCGTCAATGTAGACTATCCCTTGCTGAGCTGCTTGCACATTGAACTCAGCTACCTAAATGCCAAAAAAGCAAACCCAGCATGTACTTGAATATTAATTATAAAAATAAATAACTTGGTGACGAAAATGCTCAAAACTTTTCAAGCATCATAATTATAACAAATCCTATTAATTCAATTGTAGTCCCTATCTTTAGCATTTGTTTCAATTGCAGCAATTTGATTCAAATTGATACAAATGCCTAAAAAACACAAGTTATCAATTCTAGCCATTTATTTTTAATGTTACAAAGATGTTAAGGAAATGTTTATGAAATGAAAACCTGTGGGAACTTCATAAATCAATTTTTTGCATAGAAGAAACATGCATATTCTAGTAGTTAATGGAGTTCTCACTAGTTTTGATATTGATATGTTAAAAGCATAAATCATCCTTGTTGAGAAGCACAATATATTCATCAACTTGGTAGGAAGGGAAGTGGAATTCTGCATGCCTGTAACGAAAGCACTCTCTCTCTCTTTCTCTGGCAAACACGTGTGCGCACACAAACACAACACAAACAAGCATGTTCAGAGATACAGTATACATAAAGGTTTTACATGTAGAAATAATGTATCCAAAAGTAAAATGCCAGAACAGAAGTTAATGTTCAGAACAACATGTACTCCAATAGAGCAGTAGAAATGAACTACTGAACATCCAGAACAGCACTAAGCACATAGAACATGTGATCAAGCATAAGAGAGAGCAACAAGAAGCCAGATTCAAGATATACCGCAAGTAGTTTATACAATATGGACTCAACATCTTCACCAACGTATCCAGCCTGTAAAAAAACAAAAAAAGACTTACTCTTTTCAGTTGGACAACAAGGAATAAAACATGTGCTGCCATGGACAAACATTAATTCAAATGGAAAGGAATGGCAATCATTCTTTGCAGATTCACTTCATAGTGATAAACAATATTTCTAAGTGAAGTGAAACTTTCAAGGTTCCTTTTTCAATAAAACTTGATAACAGTCAATAGATGACAAGTAGCAACGGAAAACCAAAAATAAAGGAAATAAAAGAGTTAGGCCAAAAGTTGGACTTGGAAGTTAAAGCACTTCTTGGATGTTCAAAACTAAGTGAGAGACAAATGATATGGTACTTTTTAGTGATTCAAATTAGAAATTAATTTAAAATGACTTGCCTGAGTTAAGGTTGTTGCGTCAGAAATAACGAATGGTACATTAACAAAGCGCGCTAGTGTTTTTGCAAGCAATGTCTTGCCTGTTTCACATGCAAGTAGAACAGAAATTCATGGAATTATAAATTCTGAAGCTTCAGAGAAAGGCTGACAATATAACAATGCATGAAGTTCTGGTTTATAGCTGCAGCAAGAAATACTGTAAAAAAGGTTTGAGACCATACCTGAGCCAGTAGGGCCCATCAAGAGCACATTGCTTTTATCTAGCTCGACATTTTCATCATCATCTACTACATTTGAAGTTCCTGATTCTGGTGCTGACCTAGTGTCACAATGAAGAGGTCACATTTTATACTAGATTTGTTTCATACGTCAATATTAAGCTGAGAAAATGTGAGATGACATTTGGAAACTGCTGAAAATATGTTGCTATCAATAGGAACAAATGATCAGCATCAGCATGTTGAAATATGAATGGTAAGGAAGTAACTGAAACTAACCCTTTCTGCAAAGAGGCATGGTAAATCCTCTTATAGTGGTTGTATACAGCCACAGAAAGCACCTGGAACACAATCATGAACCATCTCTTTACTACTCCTAAAACGGTTAAACTACACACAAGATCAAACCAATTGAAAGAATCTACACAAATCTACATAATTTAGCAGTTGATGTTATTAACTAAAATGGCACACTGCATACGACATGGTTGCTTTTGAGTTTATTATAACTACCAGCTTCTGTAAACAAAGGTTTAGCAGAATACCATTTCTAAAAACTGAGAAAATGGACAATATCAATATCATGTTGCATTGCACCACAGAAAAAAAATTACATATAAGTGAAATTAATTCAAAATGACAAAGCAAGAATAAAAGGATAAATTAATCAAGTTGGGAAACAACTAAATTGAGGCACACATATTCAATGAACTACAGGATATGATTGCCATGCAATTTCGAAGCTGTATCAACTAACATGTGCATATGCATTGCGGGAAATCATAAAGTCAGCACAAGTTATATAGAAGATAATGAGGCCTTAGATTCATGTTAATCAGGATCCCAATTTAGTCATGTATCAACTAAAGCCGAAATATAGTATTTAGTGATGGAAATAATATAAATGATATGAAGTTAGAGGAGCAAACCTTTTTGGCTCTGTCTTGACCTATAACAAACTTATCAAGACCCTTGCAAATCTCCTTTGGCGTGGGGAAATCCTTCCCCAAATTAGATCCACCCCATCCACCAGTCTTTTCCCCTCCTCCACTTGGCTCGGTGGCTCTAATGACGTTGACTCCAGGAGCAAATGGGGGGCCAGGTGGAGTATGAACTGCAAGGACATTCTCACCAGGGGGAGGCCAATTGTCAGGAGGGTCCCCTGAGTAGGTCCTGAGAGCATCCCAAAAGGAGGCCCTGAATCCATTACTAATAGCATTGGTGTAATCCTCGGGGGAATCTTCAGCGTCGGTATGATTGGATTGTTTGGTGGAGGAGTTTCTGTTCTTGGGTTTAGAGTTATTGTTATCAACTCTGCCAATTTCAATAAAGCTACCCTGAAGAGGAGAAATCCTGTAAGGACGGAAGTAATAGGCGGTTTTACAAGTGGGGCAAAAATTAACGGCCTGGAAGCTGGTGGTGTTACTGTTAGGGTCTCCCCGATTGGAATAATGTTGAGTGGGATTCAAGTGGAGATTAGAAGGAAAGTGGCGATTGGAGAAGATGAGATCCATGTGCTTAGAACAACGAGGGCAATTGGTTTCAGCCCTAATTTTGCGAATATGAGAATCGCCATCATTGGAATTACCATCGCCGGAGCCGAAGCCATGGTTCCACTTGTATCTCTCTTGAAGCCCGATAAGTGACTCTCTACGGCGGTTGCATCCGAGGTTGAGATAGTTTAAATGGGTAGAAATAGTGGAGAGCTGAAGGAAACGGTGAGGAATATGTTTAAGCTTCTTCCATGTTGTCAATGCAGACATGACTGGAAGAAAGAATGAAAGAAGAAGAAGAAGAAGAAGTTAATATAGAAAGATAGAAGAGCAGTAGTTGCAGAGAGCGTTTA
>CAOGCB010095547.1:0-12948 GCA_948266635.1 Cnidoscolus chayamansa
AGATGAATGATAAAAATTGTAATTTTGAAATTCTTAATTATTGAGAAAAGTTATCATTGAAATATGCGACAATAAATCTTATTGTTATAATAAAAATAAAAGTATAATATTTATAAATGTACACAAAGAAATATATAACCACTCATTACACAACACTTTGAGCACATTCATGCAAAGAAGAATTATGAATTGACAAATCCGGCAAAAATGCACCCAATAATTTTATTAAACTAACAAATATAGACGTAAGTAGTTAATTATTTTTTATCCATCTCAATATCAAATTATCTTTATCTTTTTTTTTTAATTTCCTATTTAATTTCTAAGTTTTGTATTTAATTTTTCTCAAAACAATCATTTATAACTCGTAATTCTAGTATGGAGAAAGAATTGTCTAATTATGCATGCTTCATCTTTTTCTTCAATCTCCATCTTGATTGTAAAATGACTCAAAAGGACATTTAAAATGACTTCTAATAATAATTTTTTATAAAGTATTTGGATTATAGTGATGTTTAGAAATTTGAGTTGCAATTTAATATTACTTATATTTATTTGACAGTTTATATATTTAGTTTTTATATTATACGCATCTCATGATTGTTGCATTATTTATATTGTATTGTGTGGCCTTAGAGATAAATTGAAGGTTATACATACAAACAAATATGCGCACACATATATATATGTATGTTAATGTGAAATTTTAGAGATAGGCACAATGCCTTATCTTGCTAACTTTCGCACAAATGAATAAGAGACTATTTTAGATTAAGAGAGTTAGGTATATAGTAGTCACTTCTAATATATATTATGAATTGATGTGTGATCAACTCCTATTTATCCTTTTGAGAGAGTATTGTATGATTTTTTTTTTCTGATACATGAAATTTAATTTATAGGAATGCATTAGAATTAGATAATTATAGAAATTATAATTATAATTGATATCTGTATTTACTATTTTGAACACTCACCATCGTTTAATAACTTTTTTTCTAAGAAGCAGGAGTATTTTTCATTCAAATCTTGTATTTTTTCTCTAGAGTATTGAATTGTTAGTATAATTTTAAATTCTTAGTACTACCCAATGACACTATAAATTAAATAGTTGTGATGAATGTCAAAGTTGGACTCCCCTAAATATTGATTTTGCGTAACTGATATAAATTTTTTTATATGAAACATTATTGTATTTTTATTTAAATGTATTTAAGGCTTATTAGATTATAACTTGAGTTGATGAATGATAAAGAAATTCAAGAGCCTTATATCTACTCAAATTTTGCTAATTCGGCTAGTAAAGTGGATGGTGATAATGAAGAAGTACAAAAACGACAATCCTTAAATTCCAAATGACACTGTTTTGATAAAAAAAAAAAAAAAAAATAGTACCGTTTTTGTCACAAACAAACTATTTTTCTCTTTCTTCTTGTACAGCTGCTCTACTTGTCTCCCAGTACACCTGTCCCTGGTGTATTCTAGAATTAGTGCCAAATTTCACTCTAGAATAATCCAAACCCTGTATATATACTTGCACAATGCAGAAGAACAAAGTGTGAGAGATTTATTTCATCCCTTCCATTTGTTCACAGTATCAGAGCAATCATCTGTGATTCTAAAATTTTCTTTCAATACCCACAACTATGGCTGAAATTACTCGACCACATTCTTTCACCCTTGAGAGCAACACAATAACCAGACACTATAGTGAAATGATCACCTTGCACAATTCAGATAACCATGGTATGACCCTAGTTACAGTTCCTCTGGATGGTAGCAATCACCTCACATGGAGTAGATCCATGGTTATAGCACTCACTACTAAAGAAAAGTCAGGTTTCATAACTGGGAAATATGAAATACCAGATAGAGATTCAACAGATTATGAAAAGTGGCTCAAGATGGATAGTATGATGACCTCCTGGATACTCAACTCTCTGTCAAAGGATTTGGCTGAAGCTTTTCTTTACACCAAAAAGAGTTATGGGAAGAAATCAAAGAAAAGCTTAGAGAAAGTAATGGTCCTCTCCTATGCCAGCTGAAAAGAGAGATAAGTAACATTACCCAATCCAATATGTCTATTATGATGTATTTTACAAAGCTTAAAAAACTTTGGGATAAATTAACTTGCTTAAGACCATTACCATCCTGTCAATATGGCAGTATGAAAAACACTAATGACATAAAGAATGAGGATAAGCTTATGCAGATTTTAATGGGTCTTAATAACAATTATGATCATGTCAAAAACTAAATTATATTGATTGGTCCCTTGGCCATGTGAACAAAGCTTATTCCATTGTTTTAAGGGTTGAAAAACAAATAGAAGTTAACACTAATGCCATTGATGATTATCAAACTGCCATGAAAATTACTGCACAAAGAAACATTACTCAAAACAACAATAGATCATTTTTCAAAAAAAAATCCACATGGAAAAGAGATTATAGAGTATGCACACACTGCAACACAAATGGTCACACAAACAATACAAGCTTCAAGATTCATGGCTACTCTAAATGGTTTAATGAACTTAGACAAAGAAAAGGAAAAGGCAAGAGTGCAATTGCAAATATGACATAAGTTGACACTCCACTAGAAGTTGAAAACTCAAAAAGGCAAAATGACATGAAAGCAGGATTTTCAAACATGCTTCAAACATAGTAAGAAATACTCAAATACATGACGCCCCAAAACCAGAATGGGCAAAATGAGGTTGGATGTGTGTCTTACACATATTTTGCAAGTACATATTAGAAAAGCACGCACAACAATATATCGATTGTAGACATAGGTGCTACAACATATATGTGTAATGATCTGAATCTTTTTTTAATCATAAAAAATTAAAATCATATTGTTAATTTTCCTGATGGCACTTCAAATTCTGTTACAATTATTTTGCATCCGAAATTAGAGATAACTGACACTTTATATGCTCCATACTTCTAGTTTAATATTCTTTCAGTCAGTAAATTAACTCAATGCTCCAATATATTAGTCCATTTTACTAATTCTCATTGATTTTTGCAGGACCCCATAACACATTAAATTATTACCACTGGCAGTTTACATTAAGGACTCTATAGGAGTCTCTTTGCACCATATGCCCTATGGCAAAGCAACAAAGACTTGTATTTCTAAAAAAAGATAATACTACTCAAGTTTTTCCCTATTACATCTTGATCTATGGGGACTTTATTTTGTACCAACTATTTTAGGAGATATGTCTAGATCATTGTTGATGACTTCTCCAGAATTACCTAGACATACCTACTAAAAGATAAAACTACTATTTTCAGTACTTTCAAAACCTTTTCTCAATTGATCAAAACACAATTCTCACAAACTATCAAGGCAATAAGAATGGATAATGGCACAAAATTTCTCAATTATGAGTTTTTAAATTTTCTCAAATCACAGGGAATTATTCATAATAAAACATGTCCCTATACCCCCTTCAATAAAATGACATTGTTGAAAGGAAATATAAGCACCTTTTATAGGTTGCAAGATCTGTAATGTTCCAATTAAATCTCAAAAAAATCTAGGGAGAAGCAATTCTTACTGCTACCCATCTCATCACTCTCAAACCACCTCCACACTTCAATGGAAATCCCCACACGAAGTTCTATTCAATAAAACCCTTAACTATAATTCACTCAAAATTTTTGGATGTCTATGCTTTACCACCAATGTCACACCACACAAAAATAAATTTGCACCTAGAGCACACAAATGTATTTTTTAGGCTATCTTCAAAATTTTAAAGCCTATAAACTTTTCAATCTTCATACCCCTTCTGTATTTGTGTTTCTAGACATGTCATTTTTTAAGAATCAATTTTCCCTTATCAAGCATCATCCTCAGCAACATCCAACAACCTCACTCCACTCTCCATTCCTTACCTTGAAATCACAAATGTCCATTCTCCTACAACTACTCCTTTACCCTATTACTAGACCTACTCCCACATCCCCTCACCATACACCCCTACTACCAAGAAAGAGCTAAAGGATTCCTACAAAATCGAGATGGTTGTCTGATACATGTTCCACTAACACCTTCTCTTTCATTCCACCTTTGTCTACACCTACATTTTCTAATCCCTTCCTTACTATTATAGGTAATATCTCCACATCCAAGGAACCCAAATCCTAACTTTAAGTTTTTCAAGATCCACACTAGATTCAAGCCATGCAAACAAAATTGACAGCTCTAAAGTCAAATGACACTTGGACTCTTACCAAATTACCCAAAGACAAATCCCCTATTGGTTCTAAATGGGTCTACAAAATCAAACATCACCCAGATGAATCTCTATCTAGTTGCCAAGGGTTTGAACCAAAAATCTGGCATTGATTTTACAAATGTGTTTTCGCCTGTAGCCAAGCTCATATCTGTCAAACTTTTCTTCACAGTTGCTACTATTCACCAATGGCTAATCCATCAATTAGACAAATAATGCCTATTTGCATGGCTACATTGATGGAGAAATCTACATGATCCCTCTACCAGGATATAATAAAGCTTCCCTTAGTGAAGTGTGCAGATAAAAAAAAGCCTATATGGCCTCAAGCAAACGGGAAGGAAGTGGAACAAAGCCTTCACTACCTTATTAAAATTATAAGGCTTCACAAAATCTACCTCTGATCATTTTCTTTTTACTAAGTGTTCACGTCACAACTTTTTAGCACTGATTGTTTATGTTGATGATGTTTTACTTACAGGACCTAATAAAGCTATAAACTCAATCAAGACTTTGCTTCACTAAGCCTTCACTATCAAAGAATTAGGACCAACTCGTTACTTCCTGGATATCGAAGTTGTTCATTCATCTACAATCCCCTTCCTTAACCAGTGAAAATATATCATGGATATACTTTAAGATTCTGGAATGACTGAAGCCAAAGCCACCTTAGTCCAACTACCTAAAGGTCTTAATCTTTCCCTCACAACTAGCCCATCCTTAACTAACCCTAAAAAATATAGATGACTAGTCGGTCGCCTTCTGTATCTTAACCTAACAAGACTAGACATTACATACACAACACAACAACTAAGCCAATACATGCATCAAACCTACAAACATTCACTGGCAAGCCACAATTCACACACTGAAGTATCTAAAAGGAACACTGGATAAGGGAATTTTCTTACCCATTTCTAATGACCTGAAGCTACACACTTTCTAATGTTGATTGGGTTGCTTGTCCACTCACCCAAAAATCTTTAACTGGCTCTTGTATCTTCCTTTGTCGATCCCTCATTTATTGGAAAACAAAGAAACAACAGACTGTGAGCCGTGCTTCAGCTGAAGTAGAATACCGAAGCATGGCATCTAGTGTCTGTGAGCTATAATGGCTCAATCACCTTCTCAAAGACTTCCACATCAATATGGACTTACCTATGCTTTTTCTCTGCGACAACAAAGCAGCACAACACATTGCCTCTAACTCGGTCTTCCATGAACGAACAAAATATTTGCACATCGACTGCCACATCATCCGTTAACAAGTCAAAAGTGGTTTCATCAGCACCATGCATGTTTCCTCCAAAAGCCATATTGTTGATATCTTCACCAAATCACTCAACTCTCCCCAGTTTCACTCTCTGCTCATTAAGATGAGATTTTATGCCCTAACCCCAATCTCATCTTGCGAGGGGGCTAAAGAAGCATAAAAACGAGAGCACTTAAATATCAAATAAAATCCCAAACGACACTATTTTGATAAAAATAAAACAATACCATTTTTGTCATAAACTATTTTTCTCTCTTCTTCATCTACAGTTACTCTATCTATCTCCTAGTACACCTGCCCATAGTGCATTCTAGAATTAGTGCTAGATTTCACTCTAGAATAATCCAAATCCTGTATATATACCTGCACAATGAAAAAGAATAAGGTGTGAGAGATTTATTTCATTCCTTCCATTTATTTAGATGGAAGATATTAAGCAAAGTGAATTTGATACTTTCAATAAATAAATCAATACAGACACGAGCAGTTTAATTTATTTTCAATAGCATCTATTTTAATATCTAGTTATCTTTATTTTTTTAAGTTTTTTTCTATTTAATTTCTAAGTCCTGTATTTACATTTTTTTAAACAATCAATATGGAGTCGTAACAAAGCAAACTAACATGAAGGTACCTTTTAAGATAAACCAATTGAAAATCATGCAAGTTGCTTACGGTTTAAAGGAGATGGGAATAAATTGAACTAGATAATAAAAGCACATATCTTACGTTAACTCATCCCATCCCACGATTGAACATATGGTTGGTTTTGGAATTCAAATTTATGGACTTCAAAAATAAAATGAAATGAAATGAATGTTACATGGGTTTCGGCCCAAAAGAGAATCCTCAGCCAAAATAATCAAAATTCTCAGCCATTTGTCAAGCCACCATCGCTATATTCACAGGTGTCTGCTTTTTAAAATATTAGTTTTTGGAAAAAAACATAAACATCTTTATATGTACATACTAGTAAATATTTTAATAAATTATGCTAATTCAAAGTTTGAAAATTCTAGACAAGGATATATTTGAATCATATCATTAGATACAAATTAAGCACATAAAATAGACTATAAAATTTAAATATTAAGAGTCAATTTGTTGCTGAGAATTAAACGAATAAAATATATATAATAAAAAAGAAATTTTTCATTGTCCTAATTAGAAAACAAATTTTGAGATTGACTTAGTTTGGTCGGCTAAAACATTGGACTTCGTAAAAACATTAAATTGTTTCCACCGTGTGCAAATAATAATGTAACAGGCTAAATAATTGGAAGTGATTTTAATTTTTTTAGAAGATGTATTTACATAATACAATTTCATATATAATTAAATTGATTTAAGTTAATATTAAATGTTGAATTATAGATTAGTTAATTTTATTTCTAATATAGTAAAAATATAATTATAAATATATTGATGTATTTAACCCGAATAAATCTATAATGACTTATTTATTTAAGTAAATTAATACTTAATGTAACATTCTATTTTCTGTAACTCTGATCATTTTGTAATTTTTCATAAATAAATGAAGAAGTATGTTATATTAAGAATGAATTAACTAATGAAATTAATAAAATAATGAATAAAGTAGGAAGATATTAATTGTGAAAGAAAATATATTGTGAATGAGAAGACTCGGTCATAGACTATAATCTGGCTAAGAAATGTATCAGGTAGAGATGAGGAGACACATATGTCCAAATTTAAAAGAGAATGTGTCTCAGTTATAAGGTGGTGAAATAAGGGGATATTAGGAGATGGAAATATGACTCGACATGATAGATTAGCGATACGGCCTAATAGAGCGAGATAAGAAAGACTTGGTCAAAGAAAGTTTGTAATATGGTTAAGTATGAATGTAGAAGACTTAGTTTATGGAGAATAAAATAAGGATGACCCATTGAATATGATGCAAAGACAAGAGATGTAATGAAACCTCAGTTTAGAAGGAGTAATGAATATCTCAGTTTCAAAGTAAAAAGGACGAGAGGGAAAGTAAAGTGCCTGTCTATTATTGGTGGTGAAAGGATAAGATAATTAAGATAAGGCTTAATGGATAATAAATGTGAGTCTTAGTTGAGGAAATGACATCTGTCTAGGAGAAGTGATTAGTGGTATAAAGATTAAACTTAAAGAAGACAGATGTCATAAGGAAAGGAGGAGGTGGCAAATGAAGAGGTAGTACATAAGCTCAACATAGGCATTATTTCATGGTTGCAAAGAGCAAAAGAGAGAATAATTTTTAAGCTATAGAAGTCTTAAGTTGAAAGCAATCGAGAAGGAAGAGATCGTGAGATCATAGGGTGACTAATTTGAGAATCTTAAGGGAAAAGCTATAGTAAAGAAAGAGTTACAAGAGAACCTTAACAAAAAGAGTTAGAGAAGAAGGAACAATGAAGCAAAGAAGGAAAAGGGAAGATTCTGAATCCATGTAAGGTGCTATACTAGAATAGTAGTGTTATAATAACTAGCATATATGGTAGAATATAATAGAATTCACATGCATGGTGTTGATAGTAGTGAAATATATGGGAAATGCATGAAAGATATTAACAAAGTGACTAAATGAATTTACACAATATAAATATGATTATATGAGCTAAATAGTAGGTTTTTCTCTTATATATATAGATATTGTTTGGAATAAAGTTATATTTATAAAATGTCTAAAGATAGTGTAAAGAGATAAACTAAGTAAAGGTTTATTGATTAAATTGATTAATATGCTTGCATATGTAATATGGAATAAAATGATTAGAATGAGTAAAGTTTAAAATACTGGCATAATATAAATAATATTGTCTCGATATGGAATGTCTCGAATAAGTTGATAATTAGTTTAGGATGTCTTGGATGAGGAGTATATTAGATTGTATCACGATATGACCTTAATTAAGTATAAATATAATGGCTCATGTTAAAATAAGTTAATATACTAGTACGAAAGTGAGAATATAAATGTGAATATGAACATAAAACATGGTAATATGTGGATGCCTTAATAAAATGGAATATGATCAATAGCAACATATCTAGAGAAAAAGGTAAAGCTTATTGTTGTAGCCTTAATGAAGTGGAATATGATAAACAAGAAGGTATTATATAGTTTAATGTCTGTGACTTTAAAATAAGAATGGAATATGATCAATAAGGGATTACTCTGGTTGCATGTGATATGTATGTTGACTTCGTAAAATGTAATGCAATACTAAAAGGCAGAGATTGAAACAATAAAATAATAATGTTATACATGGCCCTGACTAATTAAGATAGGAACCATAAGATAGATTAGTGATATAACATGTCATAGGAACTGCAGCTACCTATCTTGCATTATAAAATGGTTACTTGGGGTTACAGATTAGGTACCACACATGGACTGGCTGATAAGCCCTCCATATTTAAAATGTTAATTCCTATAACTATCAGTCAATCCTACTTAATATACTTGGGCCTTGAATGTTGACTTAATTCTGAATAATGATGAATGATCTAGTTATTGATTATGTTTACAAATTGTTATTAATTGTGTAATCCGTAATAATGTATTTAAGTTATTCTATTGAACATCCTATGTTCAATATATATATATTGTCTATTTGAACACCCATTGGGAAAAATATACTTGGCATGCCGGTTCTTACCACATGCAGGTTCTGAACAAAGAGACTATGAGATCCAATTATCTAGAAAGTTTGCAATACAAAGGCTCGGTACAATTGGTTTGTTTCTACCATTAGAATAGCTTATTTAGTATAAAGTGTGTACAATTCTTAATGATGTAATAAACTCAATAGTAGAGTTTTTAATACTAAAAGATAAACCGGAATGTATTCTAACATGTAAGTTATAATATTTGATGGTACCTTTGCTAATAATGGATAAATTGGTAAAGTGAACTAGAGTATACACTTTATATGGATTAGTTGTAAACTGAGTAGAGGGTATTACATTTATTGATATCAGACTAGAGGTCTAAGCAATTCTAAAACATAAGTAGGAAATAATATAAGAGTAAATATAGGAATAGTGTACATGCCAATAGGGAAAACCACTATGTATAACTAATGCATACTTCCTTCTAGATATAGATATGGCATCTGATTCACAAAAAGTTGTCAGTGAAGAAGTAGATAGTTATGCCCTACTGTCAGAGGGATCAAGAGGTGCATACGTTGCCTTCAAATGTGAGGGAGAAGGGTAGGATGTATTATGTTGCTAGATGGCGAAGATGTTAGAAAGAATATCTAGAATTGTACCACAAGGTGCAACAACATCTATATCGGTGCAAGTTGCAGCTAGACCGCCAATAGATAAATTGCAAAAGTATGGTGTGGATGAATTTAAGGGTAAGATATCTGATGATTCCGCCATAGTTGAGTATTGGTTAGACAGAGTGGAAACAGTATTTCAACATCTACAATGTTCGCCCACAAATAAGTTGGTATATGCCATATTATTATTAAAGGACGAAGCTTATCAATGCTTGATCACGGTGGAATAGGTGCTTACTCTTGAACAATGTACGTGGGGGAATTTTATGGTGGAGTTTCAGAAGAATGTGGGGGATTTACATATGGAAGAGAATAAGTGGGAGTTCCTTTATCTCCGACAAGGAAGATTGACATTAAGTGAATATGAACGAGACTTCATTAGACTTAGAAGGTATGCGAGGGAGATGATACCTACTAAGGAGAGTAGATATAGGAGATTTGAACATGGTCTGCATAACGAAATTAAGATGTATTTGGCTACATAGTTCATTTGTGATTTCTCTACCTTGGTCAAGGCAACCTTGAGTGTTGAACAAATTATGATTAACAAGTAGAACAATAGGCAAAGGGGTTAGTTGAAGCAGACTTAAGGGCAAACTAGTGGCGCACAAGCCAGCAGTAAGAGATTTCGGGGTCCATGAAAAAGTAGGTGGACTTAGACGCAAGAATGATTGTAGATGTTAGGGCATAGTCATGTAGCATAATTGAATCATATGCTACATCTATTTCTTGTGGCGAAGCAGTGGGTCATGGTTCACAGCCATTGTGTGAACATTGCGGCAGGCAATACAGGGAGATATGCCGTAAACTGACAGGTGCGTGTTTCTTATGTGGATATACTAAAAATTAAAGAGACACTACTCAAGGAGACAATATTTGAAACAACCTACCTTCTCAGACTGTCAGTGGCATTAGAATGTCGACCACTCAAAAGTGACCGAAATCCTAACAAGCCATAAACATTAACATTACATAGACATAAACATACATTAACATATAATCTTATGCATAATAAAGAATTTTGGTACAATAGTAACATACATAATACTTAAATTCCTAGTATATGTGTCTTAAATTATACTTGTACCCATAAACGTGATGGGCATAAACATGTGTACCAAAAATTTCTAACATAAACATTTAACAACTACACGAGATTATAAAAAAACATATTCATTAACTTAACATTTATCATAGGAGCAAATTATATCGTCACCATTGGGACACGTGCACTCTACCTTGTTACTTTTGTTCTTCTTGCTTAAACTATGAAAAACAGTATGGAGAGAAGGGATGGGCAAGGGATATAAAAAGGGTAAGCTATTTGAATAGCCTAATGAGAAGATACATAAAACATACATGAAAACATTGTTTTCGTGATCGTGTAATGTATCACCTTCGAAGATTTCATATAATGTAATATTATCACTAGAAATCCCTAGGTCAGTTTTAATTGACAAGCCATCTTCTTAGAACCACCCAAATACCTTATGGGATAACTACTTCCCTCAGGTATTGATATGTGCCACAATAGCTCCTTTCAGCCAATTATGGACTTCCATATACATAACATAATATAATGATCCCAAGAAAAATCTTAAGGTCTCAATGTGTTACATCCGAGGGATATACCAAAGGATATTTTAAGAGATATCTCCGTAGGACATAATATAAATACGGGGGACTTCTAGATCACTCAACATTATCGGTGATAGATCATGAATAGTGCAACGCAACACATATCATGCATCTAATGCAACAACCTAGGCATTATGATGTGTGGGCATGCTAAAAGCATTAATTAAATTTTATGTATCGTAAAAGAGTTTATATCCATTCACTTGGAGACTTTAGCGTACTTAAAGAATCTCTTGTTCGTCACTTATGTCCCTAACTTCCAAAGGCCAATCTTGTATACTAGACTTCAGATTAGAGACTCAACATAGACTTAAACTTACTTAAAACATCCCATAAAACCCCATTAAAAATAACATAAATATAACATATTTAATCCAAACAATTTTGGTCTGAAATTGTTGGAGAGGGGACTTTTAGCGGTAAGTTTGGCGGCCGAATGTCACTTTTACAAAGACAAAAGGCTCACTTGCGTCAGCAAGTTCAGCTACCATAAGTTCCCTTTCCCACTAGGTTCGATAGCTGAAAGTTCAACCTTCGGCTATCGAAGTTGGACTTCCTTTCCTTTCTTAAGTTGCTTTCTAGTTTTGACAGCCAAAACCCTCTTTTGGTTTTGGAACATGGGTTTTAATATTGGCCAAAACCTGGGTTCCGACACTTCTAACATGCCCAAAACCTTCCAATTACCACTCAAACTGTTTCTAAACATTTAATAACATCATTGAAACTCAACTAACCTCATTTTCATCAATCTGCATTGTTGCTTGATTTACCCGCAAGTATACGGATCGCAACGTAGTAATAAAAAGATCGTTCCCACGAGGAACGGGATTTGTCCACCTATTACTCTTTTTTATGTTGTGTTTGCAATAATCGGTAAATTTATAAAATTATTCCCTAAATTTACTAAATAATCTAGACATTAATAATTTAAACATAATTATATAGATAGAAAACAACAACTCAATTAATATGAATCATGTCTTTGCAAAATCTTTTCTTTAGTCAACAACTCGGTTTTTAAGAATCCAATAACCTTAAATGCATTCCTAAGGTTTTAACCAACCTCTCGGCCCGTATTAAAATCATGATACATATTTACGTCTAAATATGCTTCATTCATTCTTTCAACAAAACATTAACTTAGAATTTGTTCTTTGATTATTTCAACAAAGTAAAGTCAAGTTCTGTCACAATAACTTACACTTTTATCATGCACTTTGCTTTAATCACTACTATGCTTAAATCAAATGCTATGTCATTGATATGAATTGCTTAAATTCTTTCTGAGACTAAACAACTCATTCATAATACTAAATAAGATCAACAAAATAGCTTTAAGATTCATTGTATTCATAAAATCCACACTTTTCAATGTTGTTCTTGACAAAAGATAAAAAGTACAACAACCAAGAGATTTGAAATACAAGAAGGAATTACAAAACTGAAATCACTTCTCGCCTCTATGAGGGCGTCACACCTCGAGGAATCCCTTGAAGTTG
>CAOGCB010095689.1:0-11307 GCA_948266635.1 Cnidoscolus chayamansa
TCCTTGACGTGTGGGAAATATGAGAAGCGGCCAGTCTAGAAGAACTTACACTAATCTCGGTATGCCAATCCTTTTGGTGTTCCGAGAGGCTGTCAAAGCTAACTACCTCAAGCCTTTGGAAGCAAGGCCACCATCCAATCCACTACCATGAAATTACAGGGCTGATGAGTATTTTGAATACCATCAGGGTAATGGGCACAAGACAGAAGCATGCTGGACCCTTAAGAACCGCATCCAAGATCTAGTGGATAACAGTTCTATCATTCCAAGGAACAAGCTGAACGTCAGCACAAACCCTTTGCCAAATCACAGGGTGAATACTATTGTTTCGGATCAGGAACTGATAGATCCTTTCGAACTCTTCCTGGAAATGAATTACATTTATGTTCTGAACATGAATGACTCATCTGAAGAAGAGCTAGAGACAGAAGATCTCATGCAGCCCAGTCTCTTTGACGAGGTTGCAGTTATCACTGGTAATCATAAAAGTCAAGACCTGCTGAGCCTAATCAAGCCAAGTGAAGGTCTCCTCACCAACTGGTACGTCGAGGAGGGAAGCACTGCTGAAGCAAAGCCCCTTCCCGAGTCCAACTTAGTGTCAGAGTCTGTAGTTAAGTCTTGTACTGAGTCTGAGCCTAATCCTGAGTCTGAAACCGAGTTAGTGTCCAGTCCCAGTTCTGAGTCTCCTTTGTCAAGCTTAGGATATCCAAATTTTAAATTTGATGTGATCTCTCAGGATGATTCCGTCCCTTTTAATAAGAATTCTCCAATTATTGATTACTCTGGGTGTTCATCTTTCCAAGTATCTCTTAGCAAAAATAATGAAAATGAAATAAAAGATGAAAAAGAAAAAATGATAATTGGCAAAGAAGAAAATGAACATACATACATTGCATCCAATTGTGTGAACAAGGAACAGGTCAGAGAATGCTTGAAGGAGTTTGCCGACTGTTTCATGTGGAAGGCAAGTGACATCACGGGAATAAACCCAGCAATAGCAATGCACAAGATTCCAGTGTACCACGAGGCTAAGCTGGTAAAACAAAAGCTAAGGAGGCTGAAAATAGAATGGTCCTTGAAAATCAAGGAGGAGGTAGATAAGCAACTAGAGAACAGGTTCATAGAACCTATTGCCTACCCGACGTGGTTAGCAAACATTGTGCCGGTGCCGAAGAAAGATGGCAAAGTCGAAATGTGTGTGGACTACCGAGATCTGAACAAGGCATGTCCGAAGGACGACTTCCTCCCACCACAAATCGACTTGTTGGTAGATCGGATGGCTAGACACGAGATGGTCTCCTTGACTGATCTTGCTGTCGGTTACAATCAAATAATGATGCATCCGCCGGATAAAGAAAAAATGACATTTATCACATAGTGGGGAACCTACTGTTATAGAGTTATGCCTTTTGGGCTCAAAAATGCCGGGGCAACTTATCAAACAATGGCGACAACAATCTTCCATGACATGATCCACAAAGAAGTAGAAGTGTACGTGGATGATATGATGGTTAAATAAAAAACAACAGAAGTACACACAATAGCACTTGAGAAGTTCTTCCTTAGACTTTGAAAATACAATATAAAGCTCAACCCGGCAAAATGTCTATTTGGAGCTACATCCAGAGTATTTCTGGGGCATATGGTTAGTCGAAAGGGCATAAAAATCGACCCTTCAAAAGCCAAAGCCATCTTGGAGATGCCGGCGCCGAAAATGAAAAAAGAAGTTCGAGGGTTTCTGGGAAGACTACAATACATCAGCAGATTTGTCAATCAACTCACTGACACTTGTGGTCCGATTTTCAAGTTACTCAGAAAAGGAGTATCAGTCAAATGGAATGAGGACTGTCAGAAGGCTTTCGACCAAGTCAAGCAGTATCTGTTATCCCTGCCAGTTTTACAACCACCAAGGCTAGGAAAGCCTTTACTTTTGTACCTATCAGTGACGGAAGAAGCGATGGGTGCAGTGCTAGCTCAACAAGCGAAAGATACAAGGGTAGAGAATGCCGTGTATTACCTTAGCAAAAGGATGCTAGAATATGAGTTGAAGTATAACAAGATAGAGAAGTTGTGTTTGGCTCTAGTGTGGGCTTGTACAAAATTACAGCACTATCTTTTGTCTTACACCACGTATGTCATTTTCGAATCGAACCCCTTGAAATTCCTTATGGAGAGGCCAGTTCTCGATAGTAAAATGGGTAAGTGGGTGTCGGTGCTCGCAGCCTATGATTTAAAATTCATACAACGTAAGGCGGTGAAAGGTGGAGCCTTGGCCGACCAATTAGCAGAATTATCGGTCGAAGACCAAATGCTGAATGTAGAATTTCCTGATGAAGACTTGATGGGCTTGGAAAGTGAAGTCTGGGAAATGTATTTTGATGGAGCCTCAAACTACCATGGAAATGGAATTGGAGTCGTATTCAAAACTCCTTGTGGCAAATATGTTCCAATTGCAGTCAAGTTAGATTTCGACTGCACTAATAACGAAGCCGAGTATGAAGCTTGCATCAAGGGGTTAGAAGCAGCCGTAGAAAAAGAAATAAGAATCCTTAAAGTTTTCGGAGATTCTAACTTAATAGTCTCCCAAGCTTTGAGAAAATGGAAAATCAAGGAAGAGCGTTTGGTTCCTTACCTACAACGCTTGGATGAATTAGCACAACAGTTCGAAGATCTATCTTTCCATTACCTGTCGCGAGCCAAAAATCAGTTTGCTGATGCTCTGGCTACCCTAGCCTCCATGGTCAATATAGAAGTGAATCATATCATTCGACCGTTGACGGTTTGGTTACAGAAACAGCCGGCCCACATTATGAATTTGGTGGATGACAAGCCCTGGTTTTGGGATATATAGAATTATCTTCAGAATGAAGCTTACCCGGAAGGATTTTCCAAGACTGATCAACGTATATTGAGACAGTTAGCATTCGAATATTTCCTGAATGGGGGAATACTATACAAGAGAAGTTGGAACGGTCTGCATCTAAGATGCGTCGATGAAGAAGAAGCTCGAACCATTATGGATTCCTTGCACAATGGGGAGTCTGGTCCACACATACACGGGATAGCCCTGGCTCGAAAAATTATGAACCTGGGTTATTACGGGTCAACTATGAATGCAGATTGCATGAGGCACGTGCAGAAGTGTCATGAATGTCAGATTTTTGCTAAGCTACAAAAGCAGCCTCCGGTCAATCTGAATTCGATAACTTCACCTTGGCCTTTCGCAACATGGGGGATAGATGTGATCGGAAAAATCCACCCAAAGGCTTCTAATGGTCATCACTTCATCCTAGTCGCTGTAGATTACTTCACTAAGTGGATTGAGGCAGCTTCCTATTCAGTACTAAATGCCAAAAAGGTAACACATTTCTTCCGTACCAACATCCTTTGTCGGTATCGAACACTATTTGAGATCGTCACTGATAACGGGTCTCATTTCCAGAAAGAATTTTCTGATTTGCTGAAGGAAAAGAAAATTCAGTAGCATAGGTCCTCACCATATCGGCATCAAATAAATGGGGTTGTGGAAGCTGCAAACAAGGCTATAAAAGTCATTTTGCAAAAGACAGTTCAAAAGCACAAAGCTTGGCATGAACAATTACCAAACGCCCTATGGGGATACAGGACTTCAATCAGAACACCTACTAGGGCAACTCCGTATTCTTTGGTGTATGGCATGGAAGCAGTACTACCTATCGAGCTAGAAGTTCGGTCGGCAAGGATCATTCAAGAAAGTCAAATCAGCGAAGTAGATTGGGCTAGGAATTACCATCTACAACTCTTGGGAATGGATGAAAAGAGATTGCAAGCAATCCACCAGACTCAAGCCTACCAAAGAAGAATGGCATGACATTTCAACAAAAGGGTCAAAGACCGGAAATTGGAAGAAGGCTGCTTAGTCCTGAAAGAGATCAGACATCCAATTATAGATCCTCGTGGGAAGTTCCGTCCTCATTGGGTTGGACCCTACATCTTGAAGAAGATATTATCCGGCGGAGCCGTCATTTTGACTGATTTAGATAGTTTGGAGTTCACTAACCCATGTAATTTAGATGAGTTGAAAAGATATTTTGTGTAATTTGCATTGCATGAATGAAAGAACTACGAAGACCTGATTCTCCCACAAAATGTGAAGGAAGATACGTAGGAAACCGAAGAGAGGCCCGGTCTAAATAAAAAAAAATTCATTATTTTCTTTGCCAATAAAAAAAAGAGAAGCAAAAAAAAATAAAAAAAATAAATAAATAAATAATAAAAAAAACCCGCTAAGCTGAAAACCAGAAAAGGGCGGTTTAGGCAAAAATTGGGGCCCGCTAAGTTGAAAATCCGAAAAGGGCGGTTTAGGCAAAAATGGGTAGCTCGCTAGGCTGAAAACCCGAAAAGGGCGGTTTAGGCAAAACTGGGTAGCTCGCTAGGCTGAAAACCTGAAAAGGCGGTCTAGGCAAAAGTTAGAGCAAAAGCTCGCTAAGTCGAAAATCCAAAAGGGCGGCTTAGGCAAAAATTAGAGCATGGAAAAAAAAAAAGAAAAAGTAGGAGATGCTTGAAGAGATGAAGATTTTTTATCATTCAATATTCCGAAGTCCAAAAAGAGTCAAAATTCCATCATATACAAAAACAAAAATATGAGAAAAATCCCTAGAGTCTAGTCTAAACTAAGTCTCTATGTCCGCATCCCCCCAGAGTCTAGTCTAAACTAAGTCTTTCTGTGTTTGTATGAAGCAACATCGTCCGTGTCCTCTCTAGGTTCCGAAGTCTCACCTGCCTCCCTGTGAGTTAAAATAGTCTCCTTACCCATTTCCTCGCCCGTGTTAGTCCATCCCTCTAACTCACTCAGCAGTGCGTTCCTCCTAATCTTTTTTAGGGTGAGGTGACTAAAAAAAAAAGAAGATGAAAAAAAGAGACGAAAAAAGAAAAAAAGAAAAAAAAAGAAGAAAAAGAAAAAAAATGAAGGAGAGACTGTCCAATCCTCATGGCCTAAAGCCGCTCGATCCACACTCCGAACGGTCTCAGCGAGAACAATACTACCAATGTAGCTCATTCCCTTCCATTCGCCTAATCATCAGGGCAAAATTGCAAATCCCCAAAGCCTTGGTCCTTGTTGAATAAACCAGCAAGCAAACAGAAAGCAAAGGCTCGCATCCCCAGTCTCATCCTGTTGGGAACATCTGATTGAGCCTCCAAGAACTCATCAATTAACGGCAGCAGAATTGCCTTCTGATCATTAACAATCATAGTCCTAGCTTATGCCCGACTAAATTGAAATATGCCTTCAAACGACCAAACATACCTAATTTTTACCTCATGCCTAACCAAAAAGGCGAATTGGGGGCACCCTATAATTGTGCAGAACTTCCTCAAAGAGGGGACACATCACCTCCTTCATGGCCCCGAACAGAAAAACATGGGCCTCCGGGTCCCAAAGTCTGATGCAATCCCGTAAAAAGTCCTAGTCAATAACCACTCCCCTAAGAGTAGCAATTGGAGACATCATACCTCCCCAGAATTGATATTTTCTACTTTAAGAGACTTTTGGTCCAACTGTGCATACTGTGACTAAAAAAAAAAGGATTCATTCTTGAATAAGAAAAAGAAATGAAAAAAAAGCAGAAAAAAATCAATTTGGCCTTAAAGGCCCCGAAAAAATCAATTTGGCCCCAAGGACCCGAAAAAATCAATTTGGCCCCAAGGGCCCGAAAAAAATCAATTTGGCCTCAAAGACCCCGAAAAAATCAATTTGGCCCCAAAGGCCCAAAAAAATCAATTTGGCTCCAAGGGACCGAAAAAATCAATTTGGCCTCAAGGGCCCAAAAAAATCAATTTGGCCCTAACGGCTCGAAAAAATCAATTTGGCCTGAAGGGCTCGAAAAAATCAATTTGGCCCCAAGGGCAAAAAAAATCAATTTGGCCTCAAAGGCCCAGAATAAATCAGTTTGGCCCCAAAGCCCCAGAAATTCTCAATTTTGGTACCAAGTACCCCAAAAAACCGGCATGAAAAAAAAATCATCCATATATGCATTGCATTGTTTTATTGATTAAATGTAAGTAAAAGCAGTTCGGAAAATGACCAAACGTGGATCCAAACCCTCGAACTCAAAATTCGCGATTCAGACAACCACTAGCTCCCATAAATCAATTTTATGGTTGCTAGTGGGGGGCAACTGTGAATACTCGAATTTTGAGGCTCGGAAAGCCTGTTTTCCCAGACTGCAAATAGTCTGGCATGACCAGAGGCCTTTCGGAAAATATCCCAAAACTATGCCAAAATGGTACTTGAAATATCCGAAATATCGCAAGAAACCCCAAGGTGTCCTCGAAATAATTTTTGGAAGTCCGAAACTCCCAAGAAAGACGAAAAAACGGAAGAACCAGCGAAACCGGCGCCCCTGGGCGCCCAGGCCTGGCGCAGGCGTCGTGGCCGGTGCCCTGGTGCCAAGTCCGGCGCCCCGATGGCGCCATGGCCGGGCGCCAAGGCGCCCAAGGATGGCGCCCAGGCGTCAGGACGGCACTCCGGCCGCCGGAAAACTGATTTTTTGCCTATAAATTCAGCCTCCAGCTCCATTTTTCGGGACCGCTTGTGTTGACGAGCTTTCTCTTCTCCCTCCTTGCTTTAAGCAATTCTCAATTATTACAAACTGCTTGTGTTGACGAGCGATCACTCTCCCTTCCTAGCTCCATGCGATTCTTTTATTGCTTTCCTTCTGCATAAATAATATTGCATTATTATTTTGAGTTGTGATCACTTAATAAATCTAATATTATTGGAGATCTGACAAACTGAAGCTCCGAAGTGGAAAACGTTTGAATCAGGTACGCCCTAAAACTCTGCTCATTTTTATTTAAGTATCATATGCATACTTCTCTTCTACTCCAATTCTAAACTCAATCATTGCATCCATCTCATTAAGCTTTAATTAAACAGATCTAAAGCTCAAATACCCGGTTAATCAATAATCGAGGTATTAAAAGCTCAGATCCGAACTTATGGGCCAATAATGCCTAGTTAATCCATAACTCAGGCATATTACCCCTAGTTCGAATAAATCGGCTAAAAAGGGTCCAATTAATCAATAATTGTGGCCAAAAGCCTAAATTTCATCATTTTTGACAATAAATTGCCTAAATTACAGCTCATTTTTATCCAAATTTCAGATCTGGCCTAAAAGGCCCAATAAAATCAGATTTAGCCTAAAAGGCTCAACAAAATCAGATTTGGCCTAAAAGGCCCAACAAAACCAGATTTAGCCTAAAAGGCCCAACAAAACCAAATTTGGCCCTAAAGGCCCAACAAAACCCGATTTGGTCCATAAGGCCCAAAAAAACTCAACTTGGCCTTAAAGGCCCAAAATTCACCATTAGGCCCATAAGGTCCAAAAAGAAAAAAAAAACCAATTTGGCCCTAAAGGCCAAAAAAAAAAACAATTTTGGCAATAAAAGCCCAAAATCCAATTTGGCTATAAAGGCCCAAAAATCAAAGCCCTTTTAAAAAGGTAATTTCGAATTACGTGGACTTTAATCCCTTATTCAAAAAAAGAGTATGTAGGCATATTTGTGAATAAACCTCAAATAACAAGTCACAATCTTCAAAATAATCAAAATTGCTAAAAGCATCAAATTCATAAAAAATCATCAAATATTTTCCTTGCGTTTTCAGCTACATTTAAAATGGTTAGTTAAACTGCATGACATGATCTCGGGTTCAAAGTTTGTGCTTTAATCTATTGGGCTAATTAATATAAAAATTAGGTTAATTAATTAAAAAGGAGTCACATAGGGTTTTTTCCTAGTTTACCCTAAAGAATTAAACAAGGTGGCGACTCACACTCACATGCATTCATCCCTATTACATTGCACTTGCATTACATTGCATCCGCATTCTTCGGGGAGGGGTTCACAGATTGTTGTTATAGAAATGTGAATATGAATCTTATGAGATTTATTTGATGAGAGAGATAGTATGAAATACATATGCACTTGATTAATTGTTGTAACATGAGAGATGTTATGCATATGATGACAGGAAAGATATAATGCATATCATCCATGACATGGTGGGTCGAAGTGGGAAAATTACTCGTGTGAGTCAAGTAAAATATTCACGACGTATATATATTTCTTGTGTGAGTCGAGAATTACACAATATATACGGATCCATGTGAGTTGGATTGCGTGATAATATAATCTGGGTACAAATAATGCACAACACATATATACTCGTGTGAGTTGAGTAATGTATATATATATATGGAACCGTGTGAGTCGGCTTGTATGCTAATATCTGTGTGAGTCAGATAATCATTTTAATCAAAAACCCAGAGGTTGTGCACAATCTAATATGAAATATGGCAATTGGAAAAAAGGTCGATGGTGGGTGCATAGCATGAAATGCATTCACAACATTATTTAATACATTACATATTTCATCATCCTATTTGTTATTCAATGAAAATGTTGAAAGAGGTTGGTTATCTTAATTATGATGATTTCATATTAGTTTTATGATATGTGTTAGTTTCATACTGGTTATTACGAGATAGGATAATTTCATATTGTTTGTGATGAAATATAATGATTTCAGAAAATAAACTAATGGGTGTTGATACCCATGTTTATAATTATATTTTGTATGCTAAGTGTGGGTGAGTGTAACTTACTAAGTTTATACTCAGCGTTTATCCCTGATAAACGCGAATGAAAGCAGCAAGAGAAAGCAACAAGAGAAAGCAAAGAGAGCATTGAACTTGCTTGGAGAAATTTTTAGAGATATTAATTGTAATTGAAAGTGTATCCCAAGATGATTGTAATATATATACAGTTTATATTTTTGTAACTATCACTAGTGGTAGAGGCAATTATGTAATAATATTATTATGCTTTATGGATTTTAAACTCTGATATAATAGTTTGTAAAATGTTTTTATTTTGGATTATAATCTTATGGATGTTGATTTGAAATGTATGTGGACACTTCAAAGGTTTTGTTTTAAATGGAATGTGAGAGATGATATTTTATAATATGATTTGATTTTAATGAAAATGATGATGATGATGTTTTAAATTTTATTCAAAGAAAAATGCGAAAAATTTATACAGGATTTTATAGGACTATAATTTATCTTCCTTTACAGGATGAGTAATGGTTTCTGTAGAGGAAGGGAGAAATCATTAGTCATTCTGTGGGAGGCATGTTATGGGAAGATGTGACATCATGTGCTTCTCTGAGAATTTCCTTCTGTAGCTCATTATCAGCTGGGACATACACTCTATCCTTATAACGCAGTAATCTATCAGAATTCACTGTATACTCTGTAGTGTCACCAGCCCATACTTTAGCAAACTCCTTCTGGTATTGCTCATCTTTCTCAGCTGCTACTCTAATCTGTTCAGTTAGGATAGGTTTCACCCATAATTCTGCTAATAGTCCACCATCAGAATTATAAGAAATTACAGCATTCAGCTTTTGTACTTCCCACACCAAAATCATTGGTGTTTGCTGCAAACTAGCAAATGCTTTTCTACTGAGTGCATCTACTACCAAATTTTGCCTTCCCTGGGTAATAATCGATCAAGCAGTCATAATCTTTAATCAACTTGATCGAACACCTCTGTCTAAGATTCAACTCCTTCTGTGTACCCATATACTTCAAACTCTTATGATCTGTGTATATATAACACTTCTCACTATATAGATAGTGTCACCATATTTTCAATGCAAATACAATGGCTGTTAATTCTAGATCATGCGTCAGATAATTCTTTTCATGTGGCTTTAGTTGTTTGGAAGCATAAGCTATCACCTTCAATTTCGCATCAATACACATCCAAGCCCATTTAATGAAGCATCACTATACACCATATAATCTGTACCTGGGGTAGGCAAAGTCAACACTGGTGCTTGTGTCAAACTCTCTTTTAACTGGTCAAAACTAGCTTGACATTGACCAGTCCACTCAAAAGCAACATCATTCCTCAACAATTTAGTCAACGGGATTGCTATCATCGAAAATCCCTTCACAAATCTTCTGTAATAACCTGCCAATCCTAGAAAACTACTTACCTCACTGATATTCTTAGGTGGTTGCCAGCTTAGTACTAATTACACTTTGCTTGGATCGACACGGATACCCTCTGCAGATATGATATGACCAATGAAAGATATTTGCTCCATTTAGAAATTACACTTTGATAACTTCCCATACAGTTGCTTCTTCCGTAATTTCTATAGAACTAACCTCAAATGTTTGTCATGCTCCTCACGAGTTTGTGAATACAATAGAATATCATCAATAAATACAATCACGAACTGATCCAGATAATCACTGAATATTGTATTCATCAAGGCCATGAATGTTGTGGGTGTATTAGTCAATCCAAATGGCATTACTAGAAATTCATAATGCCCATATCTGGTCTGAAATGTTGTCTTTGAAATATTGCTATCTTTCACCCGAAGGTGGTAATAGCCTGATGTCAAATCAATCTTTGAAAATATGGTATCATCTTTTAACTGATCGAACAGATCATCAATCCGTGGCAAAGGATATATATTCTTCACTATCACCTTGTTCAACTGTCTATAATTAATACATATCTACATTGTACCATCTTTCTTCTTCACGAACAACACGGGTGCTCCCAATGGTGAAATGCTGGGTCGAATGTACCCCTTATCTAGTAATTCTTGCAGTTGAGTCTTTAACTCCTTCAGTTATGTAGGAGCCATTCTATAAGGTGCAATAGATATCGGCTCTGTACTTGGCATTACCTCAATTTCAAACTCAACTTCTCGAACTGGTGGTAATCCTGGCAAATCATTAGGAAATACATCCAGGAACTCACATGTTGTCGGGATATAATGGAGTTCAGGAGTCTCTGCTCTAGTGTCTGTCACATGTGCTAGATAAGTTGTACACCCTTGTAACATCAACTTCCTAGTTGTTGTGACTGAAATCAGAGAAAATACTGCTGGTGGTTTACATCCCTGTATCTTAATTTCTTGATATTCTGGGTCTCTTAACTCAACTGTCTTTAGCCTACAATCGACTACTGCCTGGTATCGGACAACCAATTCATTCCTAAAATGATATTACACTCTCTAAATGGCATTTCCATCAAGTCTGACAAGAATGTGACCCTATACAAGACTAAAGGACAATCCTTATATACCAGATTAACTCTCACCTCATATCCTAATGGACTAGACACCACTCTTTCAGACTCTAAATATTTCCATTTCCAACCCGACCTATTTGCTAACCCCACATTAATATAGGAATGTGAAGAACCTAGGTCAAATAATACTAATGTCAT